>VZTL01049385.1:0-42518 GCA_013400535.1 Scopus umbretta | reverse complement strand
GGAGGTAGCGGCGGGCCCCCGGCGCTGCAGAAGGAGCCGGAGCCTTCGGCGAGGTCCCTCTGGACTTGTTGCTGCAGACCCGCAGTGGGAGAGCGCCAGGTGTGGTGGCCGGGGCAGCGGCCGGGAAGAGGGTTTGCCTTTAGCAGGGATTCACGGAAAGCAAGGCAAAGCCCCGGGAGTGGAAAGGGGGGAATAGGTGGGGGAGCGGTGGAGGAGGGAAGGTGAAGGTGCTGCTCGTACCGCTGTGGTGGCAACGCGCGCTGCTTGCGGATTTCTGCTCCTTGGTTTTCTTAGAGTTGCTGGTTGCCTCCAGTATTCCTCCAGCGTCAGGTAGGTGCAAGGGTGCCTCCCCGTCGCATCAGCGGAGTTGGGATAACATAGAGGAGAATCCCTGTGATATATGCTACTGCTTCACTTAATCAGCAGGCATGGTACTTTTTGGACTCTGTATTTTAAAATGTTGGACCGTATATTTTCGAATGCTTCAGGAATTGCTTGGTTATCTTTTGCTTATGAACAGCATGAGTAGGGCACAAAGCACTATGTCTTGAGAGCAGTTCTGCGAGCCCTTGAAGGAATTTCTAGATGGCGCGGTCTTGGCAGAGAAATGCAGGGAAGCTCCGCGCAGAGCGCGTATGTTGTTCACCCAGCAGCGATGGGAGGCGTGGGGCACGAGAGGGAACGGCCTCAAGCTGCGCCCGGGGAGGTTTAGGTTGGATATTGGGAAAAATGTCATTCCTGACGGAGTGGTGAGGCACTGGCACAGGCTGCCCAGGGAGGTGGTGGGGGCCCCATCCCGCGCGGGGGTCAAACAACGTGTGGATGTGGCACTTTGGGATGTGCTGTAGTAGGCACGGAGGTGTTGGGTTGGCGGTTGGACTGGATGATCTCAGAGGGCTTTTCCAACTTTAACGATTCCAGGATTCTATGAAAGCTGCCTGGAGAGCAGCTTGTGGCCACAGTAATATGTGCTGCATCACCCCTGTGCCCAGAAAGTGCCCAAGACACGGGATGCAGCAAACGGCACCAAGACTCAGGTGCTCCAGCCGGCTGATAGCAAAAAGCTCTGCAGTATGTTCTGCTGATCCCGTTTTTACCTGAGCTTTTAATTTGTGCAGTAGTTGCGTACCTCAAGCCCGGCCACGCTCCTGGTGTAGAGGCGAGTGAGCATTCCCCAAAGCAGCGCCCCGGGAGGAGAGGAGCCCACGCGGTTGGGCTGTGAGACGCCACTCGGCTGCGTCCCTGCGGAGGGGAACCCGCCTTGCCTCGCTTGGCAGCGCTCGCTGCTCTGCGCCCACGGCCTCGTGCGCGGTCCGCGCAGGCGAGCGGGCACGGCGCTTGAAGTAAGATGTCGGCAGGTCACTCTGGAAACCTCCTCCTTTCTCTTCATCCGTGCTGTCCGCTGGAGCTCAGCGCAGCGTAACCCAGACCCTACTGCTTTTCAGGGGAAACGGGCACGGCGGTGCGTTGCAACTTTCGAAGAGCCTCGTCTTGCCCCGCTGCCTGACAGGAGTATTTCTTGCATCCTCCCCTCAAAAAATATTAGGGAAGGCTTGGCTCTCCCCCACATTTGAAGGGTATTCTGCTATATCAGTAGTGTTCTGCGTTCAAAACTGCTCATAGGGGTGAAGTGGCCCACGAAGGAAGTTGTTCCTTACCGCATCTATGGGGTTAAATCAGTTTCTGTGAAAAATGTGAATCTCCCTTTTTACTTCTTTTCTGTTGCGCGTATCTCACTTCATTTTTCTTTTTCCCCTTTAGACCTGTAACTGGCATGGTGCAACACTGCTTCCTTTCATTAGAGCTCAAAGGAGATGCATTTGCACAAGAGTTGGGTACCTGTTTTCCACTAATACCTGTCATGACTGTGACAGTATTCACCTTCTCATATTACATATAACCCAAGACCAGCTATTATTTTCAATTGCCTCAGAAATGACTCAGAGCAAAACAAAGAAGTCCGAATAAAACAAGAACTACCTTTGAAAGTAAATGTTTTTGTCGAGCCCAAACATCTTAGCTATTTTGTTTATAGAGCGATGTGTTTACACAACCTTCTGAACTTTGAATTAAGTCCCCTGGAAGGATCTAGCTGATGTCCCACATCTGAAAAGTCTCACGGGAACTGAGGCTTGTCGCCAAGAGCAAAGCCAAAACCCCTCTAAGATACCTCCTGGAACAGTTCGTCAAGAACTCTCAATTTTTAAGTATCTGCAATTTAAACTCGGGGCTGGTCGCTAGTCACAAATGCGAGGTTTTGCTGGGGAATCAGCTCTGTTGAAAACCATGTCAATAAACTATGCTTTCACTGAAAATACAGGGAAAGCTTGCCCTGAGATTTCCACTTGCCAATTTACCTGTCTTCTCTGGCGGCAGAGCTTATCCCCAAAGGCCAGTTCTGCTCCAACGTGCAAGTCCTGTCACAGGACTTAGAGCCCAGAACGTGCTCAGCCCAGAGAAAGCTGGAAAAGAAGTGGTTTGCATGTAAATTGTAGGAAGAAGCTAGTTATATAAGAAAATGACTGAGGAAACTTCTGAGGAGGGAAGGACAGAAAATTCTTTGAAAAATTAATTTGGCCTTGGATGAAAATGGGACAGAGCTGCTCCAAGGATGTCTTTGTTACAGAGAAGCTGCATCTTCTCCTTCCTCTGCACCTGAGAGAGCGCACCAATAAATCAGCCAGGCTTCAAAGTCAGGGGGAGTTGCTCTTTTTAAAAAACAGGGTGTTTGGGGCTTTTTTTTGTTTTGTTTTGTTTGGTTGTGTGTTTTTTTCACTAGGAGTAGCCTACAGTTTTCAGGGAGTACTTGAGGCATGAAATCAGTCTAAACACTAACTGCTTTCAACTGCTGTCCTGCTACTTGAATGGTTGGGAGCTTCTCTCCAAATGAGATCCCTGTGGGTGCTGGAGATCCTCCTCTCCTTTCTCGAGGGTCAACAGTTTATAGATCACATTTAAGATTACTTTCCCGCATTGTTGCAGGCTATCGGACGCTCGCTCTGTGTACCTGACTTGACTGAAGGAGCAAACGGGATTTCAGAAATCATCTGGGAGTACTGCAGCCCAGGGGGAGAGAGAGTCTGACAAGGATCCGTTTGCTCCAGACGCAAAATTTAATTAAGGTAAATGATAGCACCAAACCGATGCCTAGGACAACAGTATTACTGAAGAGCTGTTGAAGGAGCATGCACATGAGATGCCCGTGAGGAGCAGGTTTGTGTTGCTGGAGACGAGGTAGCCTGGGTCAGGTTTTGTGCGAGTGCGGCGTTGCCGCTCAATGAGCATTTTGCTGCCTTGTTTGAAGGTACCGAAGGTAAAAGGAAGTCATCTTGTGAACAGCGAAAGGCGTTTGCTAGGTCTCGTATGCATTATAGAACTTTTCCATCTAAAAGAAAAAAATAGCACCTATACGCTGCCGCTAAGGTCAGCAGGAAGGAGGGTTAGTGTTGACAGATTAGGAAGCTGCTGGACTTCATTCTTCTGAGCAAAGTAAAGCAGAAATGTGGCTGAAAATGCCTTTTTCTGCCTTACCGTTTCCACTTCTGGCAGATTTTTTTTTTTTTTCTTCTTCTTCCCCAAAAAAGCCCATAGGCGCAGTCAAACCATGTTCACCCACATGCAAAATGTCTGAGTCATGTACAGCAATAAAATTTTACCAGCTCTGAACTTCATTCTGGTGTCGCATGGATGGTGGCAAGAACACATACGTAAGAGTTTACAGTTCTGTAGCGCCGTAGCTGGCAGTAACGTATAGCCAAGTGCGCGGTGAGCTGCTGATTCAGGAGGGTGAATGCTGAGGAAGAGAAACCAGAGATTGCCTCCCTGCTGCTGTGCGTTTTTACTCCAGAATTAGAGGCGGGGGGTTATTTATTAAAATCTCTATGTAGAGACATTTTTAATGGGGTACACCTGGCCATAGTGGGAGCTATGCTGGGATTATTGCTGCCATTCTCATACATGTTCTTTGTCTGGCAATACCTCCTCCTGAAAACAAGCTTTAGGGTATGTTTATAAACATCCCTGCGTAAGTACTACAGTAACCTGAGGGTTCTGCTTGTCAGTAGGGAATCGGCAGCTTTCTAGGCTGAGCTGATGCTACATGGCCACGGGCCACGCTGCGTAGGGAATCTCATCAGCACAGATGCAATAGAGGAACAGACTGAGACGGCATCCCTGGGAAATGCTGGCGTTCGGACTCCCTGCACAATTTTAACTGCTGCCTCATCTAAATTTCTTCCTGATTTCTTCCGGATTACTGGTCCAGAGGACCTGTATTTCATTTCTTACGCACTATGCTTGGTGCTCGCTGAACAAAACTTATTAACGCAAATGCATGATGGACTGGGAAGACGAATCCCTTTGTCGTTGTATTTGCACTTACAGAAACGTCGGTCTACATAAAATCAGTGGGTTCACCCCAGAGTTATGTTAGACTGATGCCTTGGGTAAATCAGCATATTCTGTCTAACAGCTTAGATGCACAGTAAAATTACAAATAAGAAAGAACAATTACAGCTAAATAACTTGCAGAAAGGATATATATTTCAATACCCGAGGGGGATGAGTACCCATTCATCTTCTCATAGCTGAAGTTACTTACGTACGAGGCAACTTTAAAATAATTAGTGCACTCTGCCTTGTGACACCTGCCATTTGGAGCCTGCATGTTGTAGGAGTCCTGCATACGAGACCAAATACAAGCCTCAGGGGCTTGTGGCAGGATTTCACTTAAGCTGCAGCACGAGCGCAATCCCTTAGGATTCCGCGGGACTGACCAACTCTTGCTTCTGTGCTATCACAGCAATTACTTAGCAAATGGCCAACTTCTAGCCAATTAAATATCTGCATTTTGGGGATGGATTGATTGTTTGCTTGTTTTTCCTTCCCACCTTGTTTGCAACACTTGGCCCTACTTTACATCCAGAGCGTCAGAGAGCACGGGTTTAATGATTATGGGGCTATCTCCAGCTCCAGGGTTTGTTTTTCCCCAGTCTAGCTAAACTTACCTAGACCCGAAGATATGTTGGAAAGCCTTTTTCTCTGTACGTGTAAGTCAACCAAACTCTCCTGCTGAGGCCGTAAGGTGTTTTTCAAGCATTCTTTGGAAACCAGTCTATCCCAGTTCCCCTGCAAGAATGTTTCTTTCGGTAGGAATTTCCCAGCAGGTGCATTTTGCCCTGTGCTGTGCAGACACCGGTCAGAGTTGCAGACTGCTAGTGTGAGCAAAGTCCCCAAAACCCCATCGCTCAAAGCGGAAGAAATATAGTGAAGTATCTAACGCTCCCATCTTCAGATTACAACTCCAAACACTAGTTCTAACCCCGGGAACCAAGGTTACTCATAGGGTTTGGGGGATTTTTTTTTGAGATTAGGCATGCTCATAAATGAAACCTGGGAATTTTTATTTTTTTTTATGGTGTTTTATCTTTTTGGCTGCCTAGTCAGAGACATGTTTCAACAAGCAAGAAAATCAGGTTGCCACTTAAAACAATAAAAGCAGCTTTACAGGTTTCTCTTCTTGCTTTTTTTGCTTGGAGGTGAAATTGCTGAAAATAATTTGAATATTGCTTAATGACTTTAGAAGCTGAATTCTATTCATTTTATTTGTAGCTGGTTGTAACAGTCCCGTGGCCTCTAAATAGGAAGGCACTTCCACATCGCAACTGAATAATTACATTTAAATTTGTAGACAAGTGAGCACTAAGTTAAAATTGCACAACAGCAAATTATCTCCTGTTCTGGAATACTGGGAACTGATGAGCTAATAACGCAGGACCCTTTCAACTCAGAGCGCCAGCTGATTGCAGCGTTACTGTAATAAAAGCCAGTAATGCTTAAAAATGTAAGTGGAAGCCTCTCTAGGGCAACTCTGGTTTAAAACACGGAGGTTTTAGCCTCAAGAGTTTCTGTTTGTTTGGTGATCTGCCATTCCTTGTGTAGCAATAACCAAGGTAATCGGCCTGGGCGGTAAGGCCGCCTGAGACCTCTGGAGGTGTGGGCTGTTGCTTACGCTTAAAACTGGCCTTGAATTAATGCAAATAGAGTACCTTCAGAAAGGCTATCTCTGTCACAGTAACGCAGCGGATTCTTGTATCTCACGGACTGAGCAGCTGGTTTAAGATGGCTTTTTTTTCCTTCCCTCCTATGTTTTCCTTTTATAAATTATGCATCTAGAATTGCATTATCCCAAGATGCCCCTCGTGTTTGCTGCATTTTCAAGACAGTCCTGCCGACGGAGAAAGTCTCTGGGTGGATTAAATGCAGTTGAAGTGTGTTAGCGGTGAGGACAGAGACTGTAATTTGGACTGTCTTTTACTTATCTCAATTTCTATCATTCATTTAGAGACCGTGCAATCTCTGCGTTAGATGGTTTGCATTCGTGCTGGCAGTCCAGGGAGCCCCATCCCAGGTGTGTCTGAGCTCCTGGGGATGGGGCCATCCCCCTGTGCCGTGAACGGGAAGAACGGACGAAACACAGGCTGCCTGCTAGGACTCGGTGACCGAGCTGAATGGAAACGCGGTCCCCAGGCTGGAGAAAGTCTAACAAAGGCCTTTGGTATAAATCAAGAGGTCTACTCCTTATTTTACTTCCTTCATACTTTATTCATGCATCCCTCCAAGACAGCAGTGTCCAGCAAGCAATGGTGGTGAGTCTGCAGCCTGATCTAGTATCAGTAAAATCAGCCTGGGGAATTTTTTCCCGTCTTTGGCTTTTCCTTATACCAGCTCGGTATTGAGATATACAAGCGTATGTGCCACTGGGGGCAGAAAGCTCCACTGGCCTGGGGTCTCCCCCCTCAAAACCACTGCAGCACCCCTCTCATTACCTTGTAGCCATAAACACCCACAGCAAGCACCGCCAGCCTTGCAGTTTCTCCGTGAGGCGGTCAGAATATTTACCCAAGAAAGGTATGAGTCTAACTAGCACAGGTATAACCCCAGTGTAAATACCGTAATCCTAGACAGTATGAGAGAGCCATTATCGTTTTCCTTTCAATTGTATAGGAAAGGGCTTAACCTCTTCATTGAAAAATGCTGCCCTTTTTGCAGTAGATATAAATAGAGACACTTTTGGCTCCCAAGTGAGTCACAGTTTGCCAGCTGTGCCATTTTTATTACAGGCTTTGCACTATTTACATGGCTTTAAGGCCTCTCTTGAGTTCTGCCTTAAAATAGTTTACCTGAAAGGAATCATCTTCCATTCATACCAGGACAGAAACCGGTGGTGGCCTTTCTGCCTTGCAAGTAAAGCTGTTCACAGCAAAGCCAGTCACTGCTAGACTTAAGTGGGAGTGATCTGCCCCCCAGAAGCACAGTCGTCGGCCGCTTGTTCTAGGATCTGGTCTAGGAGATACGGGGAAGATAGAAGTGAAAGAAACAGACTGCTTTGGGAGAAGGAGAGGAAAAAAGATTTATTGGCCAACAGCAGTTGGCCGCTTGTTCTAGGATCTGGTCTAGGAGATACGGGGAAGATAGAAGTGAAAGAAACAGACTGCTTTGGGAGAAGGAGAGGAAAAAAGATTTATTGGGGAAGGTACTGATGGTTGGAGGACACAGAAGAGGGGCTGGTGGAAAGCAAAGGCTGGGTGGGCGACGGGGCAAGGACAGAAATTTTTCTGCATAAAAATCTGCTGACGCAAACAAGCCTCCCTCCCTTTTTTAATGCACAGCCTTTACAGCTTCACTGCACTTGTTGGCAGCAAAGAGGTTGCGTTCATGGGGGTGTCGAGAGTTGAGGAGCAAACTGGGGAACAGATGCGAGGAGGTCTGGACAGGAAGCCTAGGGATGGGAGGAGAAACACCGGGAGAGGAGCCAGCATGTGGATGAAGGAGGGGGAGCAAAGACAGACAGCTCCCTTGTCAACAGCGTTGGACGGGCAATTGGAGTGCCAATTCAGTGAGTCTGCCAGCATAGGGTGAGCCTACAGTTGTTGCCTCCCCAAAGAAGAAGGAGCAAAAAATCTACCCTACAGCATCTCCAGATGGCAAGGTGGAAGCTAGTCTGGCAAGATGCTCCATTTGCAGCTTAATACAGGAATGTTGAACCTTAACAACTGGCAGTACCGGTGACCTAAAGGAAGAAAGATGGAGAAGTACAGTCCGTCAAGGTGTGTGCACGTAACAGTGCATCCGCTGGACAAAATTTCCACACATCAGTAAGCAGAGTAAAGCTGTTACAAAACAAACCAGGGATCCTTTTTAGTGGTAATTTGTCTTCCCTTCAGTAAATACCCACACACCGCCAGAATACACTGTACGGCCTCCAGAGGCAGTAAACCTATTGTAATTTATTTGGCCTATACCTGCATCCATCATTATTTTAATCACAGGCTGCAAATTTTCCAATTCCACCTCAGTATTTGTTGCCTTGAGGGACAGAAAATTTCTGTTGCCCCAAACTCGCTACGAACGCAAGACCGGAGGGCCGTGACATGTCCAGGCATCTCTTTTCCTGGCATTTGAAGCAGCAGAAGTGTAGAACAAAATGATACATTGGAAGGTTTTCCAGCAGGACTAAAGATCTGCTCTATTCCCTTTTACTGTGAGCTGACCTAGTCGGCATATGTATCCTTAAACTCAACCCCCAAAATAAAGGAGTCTCTCTGTGAAGCCTCTTATAGTTGCTTATCATTCTGTCTCTGTATTTTCTCTAAGTAGATGTTTTTAGCCTGAATTTAAAGATTATTTAAAATACTGAAAAGCAATTTTAACAAAAAACAGTGGAAGGCAAAACCCATTTCCTAGTTAATACTTGTTCAGCCGTTTTCCTTTCTGTGTGGAGACGGGCACAATGAATGCATAAAGGTATTACCTGAGAGGAAAATCTCTCCTAGACTTGTAACTTCCATTAAATACTCTTTTAATCTGTAGTGTATCGTATTTCTTTGGAATGAGCTGAAAAAACTTCTTATGCTATTTGAGATTACTTTTTTTCCCTCCCTTTCATAGCTTGTCTTTTCTTTATTCCCAGCAATTGCAGAATTATAAAAATTGTTATCAGAAGTAAGCAGAGGAGTTTTTACAGACCAGTTCTTTTAATCTCATCTTTATTCCAGAGCATATGCGTCTGCCATCCACATTTATGGAAGCTGGCCCAAAGCGTTCCCTTTTAAATGCGTATCTCCCTGACTTCAACGTGAACCCTGTGCCTTTGTAAGCTAACGCGGATTTAATTCCTACTGCAGAATGAAAAGCAAAACACACTCATAATCAGACCGTAGGAATTGAGAGTGCCCAGCTGATACAGCTTCAGTAACTGCAAGCAGCAGTTGCTAGAGGTAAAGATTGCTTCCCTTTGCTCCAGGGCAGCGGAGGCTGGTGATGGCATCGAGGTATTATTTCTGTCTGAACTTTACTTTAGGGAACAACTACATGCGGTATCAAACTCGAAATGATGGTCACTGCATCATTTTTTACTTCCAGGTCTTTCTTTCCACTGGAGCTGTAATCCAGACTTCTTTATCGTTACAGGTCATCTTCTCAAAATCCCGGAAAGCTGAAGATGGATATTAAGCGTGTGAAGGACTATATCTATTGGCTGTACTACCAGTACCTACTGATCACCTGCAGCTACGTGCTGGAGCCCTGGGAGCAGTCCATGTTCCACACCATCACCGTGACTGTATTCGCTATGGTGGTGTACACGGCTTACGTCTTCGTCCCCATCCACGTCCGCCTGGCTTTTGAGTTCTTCTCCCAGATATTTGGAGGCCAGCCCGAAAGCACGGTCTCCATCATGAACTGAGCTTGCCTGAGCAGTGATGAGCAGCTCTTGCAACTTGTGAAATGCAATGCCTTCTTCAATTTTGCGTATTTATTCTGCAGCAGTTTTGCAGTTATGGAAGTACCCTTTTCTCTTACAAAACATGGCTTGCTTAATTACCACAGCTGGAAACCAGAATAATGCACTGACTACTGGCTACAGAGTCTCTGTTAAATGAAACACAGGCCGGCTTTTGCTGTGTGATAATGACACACACCACCTGGAATGCCACGTTTACCTAATACTCAATTGGCTCCCACTTTCAGCACCCTAATTTAATCACACTGGCATGTATGAAACAGCAAAGACTGGTTATGGTGGCTGTGAGGAGGGGTACTACGCTCATTATACAGAAAGAAGGTCTGCCAAAAGGGTGCAGTGGCAAAACACACCATGTCTTCTTGGACCCAGGTTAGAGAAAATAAGGAGATGAGCATAATACAGCGTGATTTGAGTATTAATATCGGGCTGGTTATTGACTTCTGGTTTTTAATGGATAGATGGGGAAATTAGAAGTAATAGGAGTATGAACTTGAATCCAACCTTGTGCATCCAAGTTGCTGCATCTGAGTTTAGATGGTTGAAGAGAGTAAAAAGAACATACTATAGCTAATCTTGCAGTTTCCTGAAAATGACAGAAAGAGAAGCGGCTCTGTTTCAGTGCACTCCTGCCGCCTTTGATAAAAACCGAGACATCTTTTCTTTCTGCTCCCATTCACCAAGGCAAGCCAAGTGCACGTCTGCACCAGAGGAAGATGATCCAGAAAATAGAGTGGAAGTAATATTTTAATAACTGCAGGGAAGTCTGAGGGCTTAAAGAGATCTCCTTTATAAAGAAGAAATGAGATTTATTATAATTGCCTATGGGGAGTTTCTTGAACAATGGAAGGTTTGTTTCGCTTTCACTCTACACCTAAATCAAATGTCAGTGCCAAATCATAAGTTATAGTGCATGTATCTAACAGCTGATGCTACTGTTATTAGAAGTGAGAGGCGCAAAATGTAAATAGCTTTCAAGTTACATTTGCACAGTTGCAGGATTAAAAAAACCCTCTTAACTTCTTAGCAAGCTGCGGTGGGGTCCTGCATGCCTAAAAGAACACGGGTTTGTTCGGAAACCGAGACATGTTTTGAAGGTTGGACAGATCTGAACATGCGTATGCAGTTTTTGCAGAAAAAAAAATAAAATTTTATTCTTCAGAAACATTTCAGTGCATGACTCTGCTCTTCCTGTATTTTCTATTTGTTCATGAATACCCTGGATGTGTGTGGGCCAGGCTGACACCACGGCAAACAGATTATTTGGTTGTGAATGTTTTGGGGCAAGGTTTCAGAGCCCCTTACATGGATCCATGTGTGGACTGCCATGTTCATCCTCATTAGTGCTCCAGCCTGAGACCTCTCCTCTCTCTCTAGTGGTGGTGGTGGGACCCAAACAAAACCCCAGAAACTTCACTGAAGAACCTGCTCCGCCAACCTGTTCACAAGGTCCTGAAGGCAACTCTTGGAGATGCACAGGTCTCCTGCTCAGAAGGAGCCACATTCTTCATATCATAGTTGCTAGCTGTGTTCAGGTTCTGGCTCACGCTGAAGCCACTTGTTCATATTGCCAACACAAGCAGATCATGGATGTGCCTGAATTCTCTTGCAGCCAGCCACTGATGTGCTTCAAATTAAGGCAACAAATACCTGTGCGTGCTGGTGGCACAACAATTGCGTGGTTTAGGCTCAAATGGGAGCCAGAGGCTTAGCTGTCGTGTCAGTTTAATCACAGTTGTTAACCTGCAAATATGAGGTACCACGCTGTATTCACGCTTACAGTAACGAACAGAGCATTGGACAAAAAATGTCAAGTACCTGTGAAAATTTCTATGAAAGCAGTCTATAAAATAGAATAAAAGTAACAACCCAAATGTTGGAGGTGAAAAAATAAAAACATTTACCTAGCAATTTGGTGCTTGAGCCAAAAATACTTCTCAATATCCTATCCTCAAAAGATTCTACTTTTTAACTAGGTAATGTGATGAGGTAAATGCTGTGGCATCGCCTCATCAATCCTGTTTCCAATACATCTTATTTTTTAATTTCTCTAAAAGGTTATTTGTTCCCAATGGCATCAGACACAACTGACTGGCTTTTAGGAGTACGAGGAAAAACACTTTCTTACAGGTATGCAAAGGCTGGGTCTCCTATCTCAAGGAGCACACACCCCAATGTAATGTTGCTTTTTAAACATTTAACTTAAAGCAAACAGAACAAGCAAACGGCATTGCTCAGGAAGAAGGAATTTCCACTGACCTCTCATGGTAGGACTCCTGTAAAGCCCGTCTCTTCCTTATTATTATTCCTGTTATCTTTGCTTAGCTTTGCGGGAGGTGCTCGGAAAATGGAGGAAAACAGCAGCAGTTTCTCTTTGGGAGGGTCCCTGAAGCCTTACCTAAGTGAAAACACTTTTTTTTTTGTGCACGTTCTTCAGTTTCTTTACTAAGTTCTAAAGTTTTGGGGCAAGAGGTATTCACCAGGAAGGAGAGACAGCTGAAAATAACCTCTCTCTGTTAAAAAGCTTTGTGAGATTTTTCCAACCCTTTTCACTTCTCCTTTCTACTAGAAAAGCTGAAATAACTCTAGCTACTTAATATTCAAAATTAGTGGGTTCCAGCAGGAGATCTCAAAGCATTTTTGGCACACAGCAGTGAACAGAAACATTTTTCTTCCCTGGGCTGAAAGACAGAGGAGGTGGGACACTACTTTCGACAGCCTGAGACCGCACGACAACTTAGGAAACTGCTCCAGTTTTGAAATCCTTTTCCCTGTAGATGAAGCCGTTCATACACGATGGAAAGAGGCTTTAATCACATTGTATCTGCATATTAACGTGGAAGCACCATGTGCTGTAATAGCAACAAGCCGCAGGAGGAAGGTCGCGTTTCGGAGAGCTGCCAGTAACACCAGCAGACGGTTCGGTATGGACAGCGTACGGCCAGCAACTCCGTTGTGAAGAGTATAGTGTCGGGCTCTTTATAAAACACCGTGGCAGGGCACTCTTTTCTCCTGCTTCATTGTTCCTCCATGTAAATTGTAGTTAATTGCTCCATTATTGCCCTATGCTAATTGTAGTTCAGGCTGAGCACAGCAGCTGGAAGTTTTTACACCAAAAAAAGCAAATGAATGGACTACGTTAAGAGTGAACTGAACCAATAATCCAACAGGGATAAATGAAACCAAAGCAGAAAGGGAGGTGAACCAGTTCTGGTTGCATTCACCCTGAAAGTACAAATGCATCATTAAATTAAGCCCTGAGAAATGTTTGGGCTCAGCTGGCCAGCACCATACCTCCCTTGTTTAAAATTCATTTTTTTTAATTTCATTTAATCAAAGCTAGCACTTACCCTGCCGTAAAGGTTTCCTGGCCAATTTCACGGATCACCTCCCAAATCCATTACCGAGGGTGACTACACGTGCACACGTCCAGACCATGAACCTCCAGAATCTTCTTTCCGAAGCCCCTCCAGGCAGCCTTCACCCGAGACTATTAAAAAAAGCTTGCCAGGGACCTTTTCCTTAGCGGTGGTCTTGCACAAGAAACTTAGGGATCAGCACCACCACCAATGACTCTGCCCATCTAGCAGGCTTATTTCTAAGTTACTTTGGTGCACTCCTTTTATCACATGAATTAAAATGCAAAGCTTGAAATAGGGTAGCAGCAGTTTATTGCTCGGAGGGTCGTCAGTGGGATACAGACGACTCTGATGATCCGCTGCCAGATAAACTCAGCTTACAGGAACGCTGACTAAACATAGTGCTAACTTATTTGAAGTGTGGTATTCCCAGTCCTTTTCATACCCCCAGAGAGCCTTGCAGTGGCTCCTGCCTGACTGCTTACTCAACAGAAGAAACAGAAAGCTGTATTTTCATCTTTTCTCTTGATTTGTACCAGTGCCCTTGTACTCAGCACTGGTGAGGCCGCACCTCGAATGCGGCGTTCAGTGCCGGGCCCCTCGCTGGGAGAAGGGCGTTGAGGCGCCGGAGCGTGTCCAGAGCCGGGCAGCGAGGCCGGGGAAGGGCCTGGAGCACAGGTCCTGTGAGGGGCGGCTGAGGGAGCTGGGGGTGTTCAGCCGGGAGCAGAGGAGGCTGAGGGGAGACCTCATCGCTCTCTGCAGCCCCCTGGCAGGAGGGTGCCGGGAGGAGGGTGCCGGTCTCTTCTCCCCAGGGACCAGCGACGGGACGAGAGGGAACGGCCTCGAGCTGCGCCCGGGGAGGTTTAGGTTGGATATTGGGAAAAATGTCATTCCTGAAGGAGTGGTGAGGCACTGGCACAGGCTGCCCAGGGAGGTGTTGGGGTCCCCATCCCGGGAGGCGTTCAAACAACGTGTAGATGTGGCACTTTGGGATGTGCTGTAGTAGGCACGGAGGTGTTGGGTTGGCGGTTGGACTGGATGGTCTCAGAGGGCTTTTCCAACCTTAATGATTCTATTCTATTCTATCTTTCTAGAAAAGACCAACAAAATAGTCTGAGGTGGTTGGTGGGGAAGCACTGCCATTGCCTACCCTACACATCTTCAGGGCATTTGGGTTCAAACCAGTCACTTGCAGAGACAGGCCATCATCTGGGTGTCCAACTTCATCTATATGGAATTCCCTGAAAAATGAGACCCCATGTTTATACAGTTTTAAAATCTTAAGGATGTTCAAGTACAAATTTTTTTCTGAAGTTTTATTATTGCTATTATTTGGCCATAATTTAAAATTCTTGCTTCACATACAAATTCAGTGAAAAACTTTTTTTTTTTTTTCCATTTACAATGATTTATACAGTTATGGTTAAAGGTAAAAAGGCTCTCCAGTTTTTATCAATTGAAAGATGTCATTAACATTTTTTAAATAATCATTTTTATAAAGGCCCTGTTTTAGGTAAACCTTCCAAAACAGCAAGCGGACATCATCAATCAATAGCATGCAAAAACTATCATGTGTGAGAAGTGTGCCTCCACAGAGATACCTATTTGAAACTTGCCTACAAATAAAAATGGTAGGTAAAGGGTAATCACTCTAATCTCCGTGGTAGGACGTTTCTGCTGCACTACTGCAAAGGACAGATGTTGTCCTTGTCTTCTTGTACAAGCAGAATTAGCCCTGCCCGGCGTGCACACAGCACGTACCAAGGAGGGCTGTGAATACAATACACGTTGTGTCTCTCTCCCTTCACCTCCTACCAAGACAATGCTCCATTTCCAGAGTTTAATTATCCTAATTACTTGGAAGCTTGGAAAAAAAAACCAAAACCCACAACTATTTAAGCCATCGTAAAAGAAGTACAGCAGGGTGTAGCAACAGTCAGCAGAACCATCCGTACTGCAAATCACAACTTGCGCAACACCAGAATGCATTTGCTGAAATCGGGCTGATTCTGGAAGATGGATTACTGCACCCTGGGGCGGAGATGCGGACAAGTGGCAGCATGCGAAGCTGAGCATTTGAAAATCAAAGCAGAAAAGGCTAATTTTTCAAATTAAGTATTACTGAACTTTTAATAACTTTCTTATAATCACACAAAACGATCAACATCCAATGCTGCATCAAAAGCAGTGCTGCCCTCTCTCAGCGCCCAAGTTGGCACCTACCCAAGTCATTTTAATTATTTACTCCTAAAATAGCAACCGCAGCCATATCAGCAAGTTACCGATACCCTACCACAAACTGCTTTTTGCATGGAACCTATTTCGCTCCGTTTGGTAACTCCAGATACCTTCCTAGCCAAGATAAGATAACAATTCATTTATCTGGACTCCCTGCGTGCATCTAGGTTTTGACAACAGCAGAATTTAGTGATAAACCATGACAAAGATAGCCACTCCTCTCCTTCCTGGAGTATCGGTTACTTTCTTCAGGGACAAGCAAGCATGTGGCAACAGGCTCGTAGGACGGCAGGAGACAACAGATTCTTGTTTCTCCCTGCCCCACCGCCCCGCCGGCAGCAGTTGCCAGTCCCCCAGGGAGCTGCGGCTGCACCTGACTCTTTGGAAAGTGGCTTCTGCTGCTCTTGCCCCAGATGGGATTGAGGGTTGGCTGAGCAGTGAGCAAGCGTTGTTTCACACACACCTCCTGCTCTGAAGAAGTTTCTGCTGCAGACATTGATCCCCAGAAGAGGAAAACAGAGCCCCGTCTATTCCCTGAGACCGGCATCCGGCAGGCTGCGTGGAAAAGGATGCACCGCTTAGTCCTACCGTGCCAGTGAGACCCCCGCATCCCCTCCTACTTGCAAAACCAAGTGGGCTCCTCTCTATTTCCAGAAAGATAGTGGGATGGTCTGTCAGACGAAGGGGATACAAAATCACAATTTAAAACCAAACCTATCTCTTCTGCCAGCTAAGATACTTGGTGTTTCTTAGCTTGCACTGAGCTCTCCAGCTGCCCAGAGAACTTCCCAGCACAAGCCCTGAAGTGCCTCATTTGGATCATATCAGCACTTCCCTCCAAGCCAAGCCTGATCAGAAACTGAAAAACGGGGGAGTCAGTAGAAAAGCTAGACTCCTTCTAAAGTACAGATCATCAGCTCCTACAGCCACAGCAAATTTCAGCCAACACGCAGGCCTGCCACAAACTTGCTGCGGTCAAGGGAGTTGAAATTCCCAAAATGTCTGGTAAAATGAACTACTTTGAAGCTCAGGAAACTAAAAATTCAGTGTAATATGAGTGTTTGTCAGCTCACAAAGGAGGTCAGATGCCTAACGCTCCTGAAGTCCTCCAAAGGCTGAATCCGAGCACACAGCGACAGCACAGAGCTTGTCCCATGACTCCGGCAAGGAAGCTTCAGGAGCAAGAGCCGGAATGAAACAGGATTTATTCTCTTTATTCTCTTCCCGTACAAACCAGAAGGCAAACTCGGCCTGAACTAAATGAAGACACGTTGGTTCAAAGCATGGTCAATTTTGCCCTTGATATATTTGTTCCTTAGAGTAAGCAGTATTTGGCCTGAATTTGAGGAGCCCAGGTTATGAAAAGATCTCCACGGAACTTAACATGCAAACTCCCAACCTGTAAGGCTATGATTCACAGGTAGAGGTAAAAATTAACTCTGAGAGTTCACACTTGTCATCATGGGTGTCTGCTCCACCCTTATTTCAGGGGCTGCTTTCAGTAGTTGCTACATCAGGACAGCTAAGAGCTGATAAACTGCTGATTCTGGTGGTTCAGTGCAGTCAGCCCCAAGGTGAGGCTGTCCTGGAGTTGCTACCAGGATAACTGAGGCCCCCTCTACGTTGGGGTAAGAAGCTCCGAGCTAGAAATAGGCTGGAGAAACTGCTTTGGGTGGCCTAAGATAAGCTATAGCGCCCTCAATTACCAAAAGCTAGGTTTAGTCTAGGTTTAAAAGTGAAATTGAAAAGGTGCATGCGTACCCTCTGCATCAGAATATGTATCCTACTGCTGAGAAGTGCCCAGGCAAGAGAAAAAAGCCAAGAACCAGGGCAAAGAGGAGAGTGGAAATATCTACAAGATGGAGAATGGGGTAAATCTGGCAAATCCATATGAAAAAAAAAATCAGCTTCTGCTTTGCTTACAATGACCAAGCAAAGAGGGAGGAGGGGAGGAAATGAAGGTAAATTGTGGCAGCGTCAGGAATAGACACATTATCGGCTAGGGTGCTGTTTCAGGGTTTTTTTTCTGACAGCTCCTATCTTTGCTTCATAATCATGGAGTAGATCAGAAATATCTCATTATTTCAAGGTCATATTCAAGGATGAGTTACATGCCATGAATCTTTATGAGCTTCGGATATTAAAAAATGAACAGGAAGAGAAAATGCAGGTAAAATGTACATCGAGGCGTATTTGACACAAAACAACTGAGGCCAAGCTCAGAATAAAGCACCCTAACATCAGAGAGGGCTGTAACAGGATTGCAGCAATGTAATTAAAATGCAGGGTGACAAGGCACAGCAAACGGCCTCACCCATCAGGCTGGCAGAGGAAGGAGCTTGTATCAGTTCTTTGCATTCTCCACAGCCGCAGACTGCATGACGAGAGAAGCCTGGGAGCTCATATACGCTAATTATCTGCCAAAAGCACGGAGATTGAGTGATTTATGAAGTAACAGCTGGAAAAAAAGATGGCGCAAACCAAGTAGACGCATCCAGTTCCATACAGCCTGGTGCCTTGCCCAGAGGAAGTACAGGACGTACCCGATATTTCACTCAAGGTAAATACTACTCAGATCCCAAGAAGCCCTATCCACATCGCAGATAAATACTTTTTACTTCCCTTTCCAGTACGTCTCCTGACATGAGCATAAAAGGCACAACTTGACAATATCAAGGAGAACCAGACCGCCCTGGAGGTGCACGTACGTACCCCTAGCGCCGCGTTCAGCTGTTCGTGCTGAAATGCTAGTGCTCCCTGTATTGAAGCCCTTCACATCTGGCTAGACCTGACTGAGTATTTTGGTATCCAAAAGCTCTTCCTTATCACAGACATACTTTGGTGGCACCAAATTACCTCAGGGCCCCGTATGCAGTTCAGTATCAGCTTTTCATTCACAATTAAGCGCCCTCTGAAATCCACTCCACCCAAACCTTGTTATAAGAACGCGGGACTTGGGCACCGAGATAAGGAGCTCATTGCAGCAGCCCTGGTACGCGGCCTGTTTTTCGCCAAGAAATCTTCGCTAACAGAACTAGCATCACTGAGGCTGTCTTTTCTATCAATGCATGTACTCTTAAATAAATCATGAGCTGCAAGCATTCATATCAGCTTTGAAGTTTCCACTCACAAAGAGCAGTCTACAGTCAGTGCCTTTACATTAAAAGTCTAGAACACATACAATAAGTCCCGGTTTTGCAATTTTATAGCTGAGCAATACCTGCACAGACATCTTTTAATAGCGATGTGTCAGATCGCTGTGTTGTGCATGTGCCAGGAAGATGGGAGCGGTGGCAAGAAAAATTCGACCCACTAAAATTGCAACACCTCTTTCTGAGAATTTATCTTGATGAATAATTATAAAATGCATATGCCATCACAGCGTACTGTCGCAAGCAAAGAAAAAAAAAATAAAAGAGAAGAAGAGCTAATTGCCATTACATTTATGAATCCTGCTACTCCAGCAATGTCCTGGGTTACCATTGGTAAGATGCTTAATGTGAAAATGCTCAGGTGCTCTGGTGGAGCCCTGGGTGGGCAGAGGGTCCCCGCCCTCCTCCTTCCATGTTTTCCTTTCCTGACTCTTTATGCAATTTTCATTTATCAGTCCACACTCTCTGGCACAAATTACCTACAATCACGCAGACTAGTTCTGCGCCAGGCCCCTTTGAATCGGACTATTTTGCAGTCCAACCCTGCCTCAGAGGATTATTCCGGTGAAACGAGGTTGGCATAGTGACTGCCGGGAAATTACCACCGCTTACTGAAGAAGGCATCGAGTCCGGACAAAAGCAAAGCCACTCAACACTGAAACCATGCCCCCCTCGCACAGTTGGATCGTTGCTTCCATTTCTGCCGCCTCCCATTTTCACCAACAATGTCTCCTTTCTGTTCTCCTCCTTCCCCCCATAAACTATCAATCTTTGGCTCTTCCATCCACATCAAAACACCTAACTTCTGCCTCCACCATACTCCTGTCCTCTGCTTCCACACTGAAAAGCAGGGATGGAGGGAGGAAGAGCAGTGCAACCAAAGGACGAGGGATACAGGTTTGTTTCTAGAGCAAGTTCACTCAACTGTTTTTTGGCTTTTTCTCTCTCTGGTTTTGTCTCCAGCCAGCTAGAGCAAGGAAAGTCTAGGAAACGCCAACACCATCCATAATTTTTACGTACAGGTTTCTAACAGACACGATGTGCAAAATATTTTTACCTGCATGTTGCTATTCTCATATATAAGACCACTCAAAGTGCAAATATCTGAAAATAACTTCTGCCAAAACCTATTTATTTTACTGATGCCGAGGTCCAGAGTTCACACTGGTGTGGACCCTCCCCTGGCAGCTCCACACCTCGCAGCGCAAACCACCCTCTCGCCGGGTTTCCTTTAGCCGCCTAATGGGGTGAGATGTTTTTAGCTGAGACATGGAAGAGTACAAAAGGCCACTGGAAAGCAAACAGCTACTGTACAATACTCTCCAAGATTCCTATCATGGTCTGCTGATCAAATATTTACCTTTTTAAAACAATTATTTCTTAGTCTGAGGTTCAGGTCTAGTGCATCCCGGTCCAGGTAACAAACATACCAGTACTAAAAGCAACGCTTCCTGGCTCCTGTCCATGCTTTTGCTTAAAATTAAATCTTTGCCACGGCTGTTCCCCAACCCAGGTAAGGAAGGCTCAACTGAGTAACAAGACCCATCACAATCTTTTACACTAAAAAAGAAAACTTGTAATAAAAGTGATTGCTAAATTGAATGGATCTGTGGGAACTGGCTGTACTTTCTGCACAGGTTTTCACGGATAGACAGGCCAGTACTGGTTGCCACACTAAAACTGCCACCCCTCTTTAAAAGCAGAAAACAAAGAGGAAAACTTTGCAATCTCAAAAAAGCTAAGCATTATAAAGCAACGGAGAATTCATTACCAAAGAGAGCGTCTCTGACAATATAGCATGGTGATAAGACAGCATAAAGGCTGAGCTCCTGAAGTTGTCCCGATGATAAAGTAAAAGCTTTGGTTTCTGTGGTCACCGAGAAACAATAAGCTGCGGTATGTGATAAACACAAAATGGGTAATAGGAGCTCTGGAAGAACAGAAGTTGGCACAAAGAGGATTTTCCCTTGTGATACCCAGAAGAGGATGCTATTTCATGAATCTAGGATGCATCCTTGTTCAAGCAGCTCAATTCAAGTAACGTTATACTTTGGGTTATTTTGGTTTTTAAAGGCTACTAGGAAAAATTCATCTGTTGCTAACTCCATGACAGGCGTAGCAGTGATTCTGAAAAGGCTCCAGGAATTTAGAAAGCTGAGGATGCCCCTCAGTGCAAAACCGCTGAATGCATCCACTGCGCCCCCGACTGCAGCAGCAGCAGCAGGACTGGGTTTGCACAAAACCAGCACCTCCGCCTCTGGCACACTGAGCATCCAGCTACTCCCAGCTGCTCCAACACACAGCAAGACTGAGAATTATCCCCCTCTGCTGACAAACGGCAGCATTGACCCATTACTCTGTGGTACCCCTCGCGCAGCCTGCACGCAAGCTGCTGCTCTTTCAAACGTTACTCAAGAAGTATGCCCTGCACTGCATCAAAGACGTCTTCCATGCAAGGGTCATGCAACGCGTTACCTAGTTAAAAGGAAACTAAACCACAGATATACGTGCTGCGTCGAAGCTCATTAAAGCTTGATGATGCAACCGCACAGGTTTTATCTATTGATCAGCTGCAAGTGGACTGCCACAATCTGCCCATCTCTGTTGCAAAGCTATTTTAAAGTTTCTTTTCAGCTCTCTTTGTTCCTGCCTCTGGAGTTCAGCAGTAATAAAGTTTGCAGCTTGTACTATAAATTGGATTGCTAATTGGATTCCTCACAAGGAACTCAAGAAATAGGCAAGAACTGGAAAATAACTGGAGCATTATCCCAGTAAATTTAGTGCAGATTCTCTCACAGAAAGCAGCCCCTGGAAGTGTCGTGTCCCAATGGAATTAGCCAGTGTTATTTCTCCCATTCATATCGCTCCTTGAGACCACGGAAGAGAAGTTTGAAACAGCAGCATCTCTGCTGAAGCACAGCTCTGCATGCGCTGCATTGCTGAAATTATTAGTTTGCAACTTCACAGCTGCAATCAATAAAAAAGGCAGCGAGAGCCCTTCTTTCCTAAAGGGACAAGCCACGTGGCAAGGTCTGATTAAAGCCTTAATGGGGGGTTACATGAATGCGTGATTGCAACTGCAAAGCTGCAGGAGAAACGGCAGAGAAGAGCAGTCATCCAGGGAGGGGACGTGAGGACATCCCTGCTGGGGCTTATGACCCCGGAGCAGCGGTGCCCGCAGAGGCAGGCAGGAGCCCCTGCTGCGTACGGGGGGCAGGATGGATACCTCCTGGTTTACCTCCTGGTCAGCAAAGCGGCTGCCGGGTCCCTGCTGGGAGCTAGATCCTGGCTCGTGCTACTTTGGAAGCTGGGAGTCACGGCCCCGCACGCAGGCAAGGCACAAGCTGTTCCTGCGTGAGAATACCTCCCGCAGCTTCAAGAACCGCTGGCACAGCGAGCTCCTGCCTCCACCTTGCATCCTTGAAGCAGCTCACGTGGCTACACCCGTACCTTCATTCCCCTACTCCGCGCGCTGCCTGTGCTTCTGCTGTTTGTCTGCTCTCTGAATGGGAACGACTTCGTTCCTCCAAATTATTACTTGATGCGACTGGAAGAGTAAAATTGCCGGGAACGTATGCATGCTCAGGACCTCGACACCTAAAAATACAGACCAGGTGTCATCACGATCCTCTTAAAAACTGAATTTGACATCAGTCAAGACCATAGAGGTGTTTCATTGTTACTGCGCAACCCTTCCCATGTATCCACCTCAATGTTGTTAGAATACTTCTACAGTTAAATGAGGGTATTTTTATTAATTTGTGACTTTGTGGCACTGAATTTCCTAGAAGCTGTGCACGCTGCTCTGAATCTCAAGTTTATTTTACTTTTTTTTTTTTTTAAAAAGCGTAAAACACTACGTTTGCTTTTTTTCTTAAATTCTTGAGAGTTTTACATTTAAATTAACACAGCTAATGAAAACAGTAGCCCAGACCAGAACAAAACCTCTCTGCTGGAAGGTCAGAGCAGCTCTAACTGGACAAGAGGTCCCAGGAGCTCCTCTGGTAGCTTCGCCACCTCCTTTCCTGGATCCAGTTTACGTGAGGGAATAGTGACCTCAGGTGTCTGTTAAATTAATCACAGGAATATCTTTCCCACGAATTTATCATTCTATGCTTCCTCTATTTATTAAGTTTCTACCGAAAATTAAGCCGCTGTGAGCCAGCTGTTGTGGCTGGCACACCTCCCCAAAGGCTGTCCTGGCTTTTCTTGCCTCGGCACTTGAGCTTCTGTGCAAACTATGTACAGCTATTTACTCAAGGGCCCAGTCATCCGCGTGTGAGAATGAGAGCAAACCCCTGTTAAGTCTGTTTTTAAATGGTGTGCTTGCCCTCCTTACATATCACACAGATCCTTTTAATGCTGCGACTTCGGTATTGTTTGGTAGCTTGGAGACTAAGCTGTACTTCTAAAGATCAGATACAAGATCTGTTGCAAATCTGAGGATAAACTCATCTTGACTTGCATGTGAGTTTGGTGTCGTTCAGATAATTCAAATGTCACTGTGCACATCGGTTAAATATTTGAACAGCCTAATGAACAGAAAGGAAACATAATACAGCATAAGATGAAGTAGTGTGCTTAAGGTAACGGATTATATAGACCCTGAAGACTGGAACAGTAAGAGCAGAAAACTAGTATATAGCTTAAATATAATATTTAAGACTCGTTGAAAAACAGCAGAGGGAAAGATAAGAAATCAGTGCAAACTGATATGCTTTTCACTTGGAGTACGACTCAACCAGATGTCTGAATTTACCAAACAGCTCATTGCTAGCAAAAACTATTGGCTCTTTTCTGCTTAGATTTCTACCGGCTTAGTGATGTGAACCCAGTGGCAAGGACCATTCCTAGCGCATAGGACAGGGTCAGGAGTTTCCCCAAGGGTCAGCAATATGTAAAGAAAATGATTTTTCACTAATAGCCACTCACACCTTCAGCAACTGCACCCATCCAGAAAAGCTCTTCCTCTAGACTGTCTCCAGTTCTACAAATCATTCTGATGACTGGGTTCTGGATTAACAGGATTAAAAATAATGTTTATTGAAATAGATGTGCCTCTTAGAAAAGATGAATCAGGGTAAAATGACACTTAAAAAACTTGCTACAGCTGTTGATAGTGGTAAAATTAATGGAAGAGTGAAATGGCTCATTCTAGGATGTAGTAAAGTACATAGAGTAAAGCAGTAAAGTATATAGACTGATAACTGAATTAATTATACGACTGTTCTAATTTTTAGACATATAAATGTGTGTCCTGTACACACTATCAATTAATAAAGTCCATATTTCTACATGATGCTTTTTATACATACCTTAATTCGTATTTTCCGATTCTGTAACTGAAATTAGAAAAGAACGAGTTATTTAAAACCACACTCTACAACCTTTGTCTGTGGCCTCCACGTTTGGGGTGTTTCGAAACACGTCTATGCACAAAGACAGGAGAAGCTTGTAGGACCCAGGCCACTGAGGAGCAGGGCCTTTGGCTTACCCTTCGTGACTACTGCAGCGTCCAGACTGATGCCACGATAACGCGGCGTCTTTCCTTTTCGAACAAGCGAGCTCTGCGCAGGCACAGATGCAGAGGATTATCAAGTACACGCTGTTCATACTGAGTATTTATTTCCCAGACACTCTCATCCTAACCCGTAAATCCAAATTGACAAAAGTGACAAAACATTTAAATCACTCTACATCCTCAAATTCTGCCAAAAAAAAAAAAAAGTAGAATAAAAACTTATGCACACTGCTTGCCATTCTTCTGACCTTAGGGAACCCTAAGGATTAATTAACAACTGCATGCAACCAGTCACACATTGAAATGCCAATACAATTTTAGACAGCAGCAGTCACGGAAGGGGGAACAACATTTTTCACCCTCACCCCTTCCACTCTCCATCATTAGTAGTAGAGTAGCTGGTGGTGGAAACTTGACAGCTTTATCACCCAAGCTGCCAGAATTTACAAAGCTGCTTTTAAATTCATGGCAGTGCCTGTACACAGTCTTATAACTCCTGCAGCTCCTGGGTGAAAAGGGAAATTAAATGGAGCTGTGAAAACTGAAATGTCCTGATGAGTTACCATCTTGCACTTTAGATAACAGCTCCAGAGACATTTGCAGGGAAAGAAAAAAAAACAATCAAAGCCTCGGCCCACATTAGAAGTGTAATTCCTGCAGCGGTATTTTTTTTTCAGGAAGGTAAGCAGTTATTGCTACTTTCTTAATTCTGTCTTATATATGCCATTAAGCAGTGCGTGGCTGTTTCACGGAGAATGGTGGAGAATGAAGCCAAGAGCACGTGTGCAGTAGCACATGCAGGCTGGGTTGAAATCCAGCCCCCCCCGTCTTTCTCTGGCCTGTTTAACACAGCAGCTGGGCACATTCAGAGTTATTTTCCTGCCTTGTGTTTCCTCCAGTCATTTACCCCAGGCCACAGCTGAACGCTCCCAAACCCAATTTTTCTGTTTCCACGCTACAGTTTTATATTGACTGCTACCAGCGTGACTGCCCAACGTCCGTACAGAAGAGCGAAGAATCACACAAATGTACTTACGCACTGTTTGCTTCCAACCCAGCATCTCCTTCTGTGCTCCTCCTGCAGTGCCTTTGCAGCTGGTAGGGCACTGAAGGGACGGTGTGTCTGGTTTTGAAGGCACACCAGGCCTGTCAGATATCCTGCATGGCTCCTGAGTGAGTCTGGCTGCAGTATCAGTAAGATAGTAACCAGCACACGACGGCAAAAATACATGGCCATTCTTCCCAAATGTAGTGTATTAATTTAAAAGACTGATCTGAACCACCACAAATGAAGCTGATGCACCTCAACAGGGCTGAAAAGTAAACCCATGTCCACCACTTTTTCCACAGGCATTGCCATAGACACGTGGTGATCGCACGGTCAGAAGAAACTGATAGCCTAAGTGATTAATACACCTATGCAAATCTGACCCTCTCTCAAATGATTTGCAGTATAAGACATTTCCTAAGATGTCAGACCTCTGGCTCCTGCCAGCCTATAGCAAGTAAGGTCTTACCCATAAACCCATTCCTAAAAATCCCACCGATCTGGAAGACATACCTCCATCTTGACAACTACAATAATACTGGCTTTTCTTTGAATACTGGATCCTCACAAGGAAGAGATGGTGAAATGTCCACACCACATGGCCAAAGTCCACGTAATAAATTCTGAAATCCAGACCTACCATTGAAGTGCTCAGGGAATTCTGTGGTCTGCTCTTCATCTTGTTTATCGTGTACAAAGACCTAAAGTCTTACAGAAGTGGTTCTAAGACTATAACAATACTTTGACAGCTTAAAACATACACATTTTACTGGGATGGGTGGAAGCCACAGGGCAAGGAGAGCTTGCGGAGGCAATACAGAGTACCTGGGTGACTACAAAGAACATAGTTCTGATTCTAACTGGCAGTAGATGGTGGCTGTGCCTTGAGCTGAGGTAGCGTTTAGTGTATTAGCACCAAAATAAGGTGGAAAAAACTGCAGTTGAAAATAAATCTGCAGTGGAAATGTTTAAAGTATTATTAGGATCAAATTCTCCTCGCAGTGACTTCACAGATCTGGCTCCCATAAATGACAGGCTTTGACCTACCCCTCTTGCAACATGACAATCGCCAAGTGACAGCCTGGAATTTACCTGGGATTTACAGGAAGTCTATTATTTCATAAATCAAAGAAACCAAAGATTGAGTTATTCAGCAGGGCTTGAAAGTAAAAACTATATAATACCCACTATACGGCAGGGGTTCTGAAGAGTACAGAAATGAAACTTCAGTGCAGGGAAACACTCTTTTCTTATCTTTTTTTTTTTTTTGCTTTGTCATTTTTTTGGTTTTAATAATATGGTCCACAGTAAGTCTCCAGAGGTCTGCAAAGAAACTTAATTTCAAAGGAGCAGAAGTGACTAACAGTCTGTGAACACAAGCAACCCATCAAAGAAAAATGTGCCAAAGAAGAAAAAACAAGTCAGACAGCTCGACAGCCTGTGATTTTCAGTCCCCAAAGCAACTCCAAAGCAACCAAACCAACTCATCCTTTCCATCAGGATGTTACCGTATTAAATAAACCACACACGATTTGTCGATGCAATTCAGCTCTACTTTTCACCATCGTAACTGTTAACCTGCAGAAAGCAAATGCTGACCCACAAACATACCTTAATTATCACGGTAATTCCCCAACGATCTTTTCTCCAAAGGGAATAGTTGGTTAGTGTACACCACAAATAGAGTCTAACCCAAGTGGATTGTACCAACTCCTTCTTCTAAACCAAAACATTATGTAACTCTTAATTAATGAATTACGACAGCGTAGTTGACAACAATCTCACTGTAAAGTTTTCTGCAGCTTTGTGGGTAAGCTGCATTAGCAATGAACCCAGGAAGAAAGGTATTTGTTGTTCTGCTGCTCTCCCCCAGGGAAGCTCAAAGCCTCCTTCTGAAGGAGAAGGAACAATCCTTCCAGGAAGACGATGCGTGGAGCAGAGAGGAGAAACTTGGTGCTGTTAACCTGGTGCCAGGCTTGGATATTTGGTATTGAAGCTTTACGTTATACTTTGAAAAGAAGATTTAATTGTTTTGAGTCACGCAGGCTGGAAGGGACCTCAGGAGGCCTCCAGTCCAACCTCCTGCTCAAAGCAGGGTCAAACATGAAGCCAGAGCAGGTTGCTCAGTATCTCAACCAGCTTAGGCTTGACACCCTCCAAGGACAGAGACCGCACAACTCCAGACAACCTGCTCCACTTCCTGACTGTCATCATGGTAAAAAAGTTTTTCCTTAAACCACTCCGAATCTTTCTTGTTTCGACTTACGCTGTTGCCTCCCATCCAGCCACCATGCACCACTGGGAAGGGCCTGGCTCCTCCTCCTCCATGACCTCCTCATCGGTCTGGGTGGCAGCTCTTAGGTTCCCTCAAAGCCATCTCTTCGGCAGGCTGAGCCAGCCCTGGTCCCTCCGCTCCCCCATGGGGAAAGGGCTCCAAGCCCTGACCGTCTTGGTGGCTGCTGCTCAACTCTCTCCCGTTTATCAAGTCTTTCTTGTACGGGGAGACAAGCACCAGTCTGGAAGGTGAACTCAAAAAAATCTCAAATATTTTATTTCTGTAAAATGTAACTTTAAATAATTTTTCTCAAAATCCAACGCGGCTTTGCTAAGGACCGGCCATCATGAAAAAGAAGTCAGCAGACTACTGGCATCAGTTAGGATAACGTCCTCTTATTCTACTATTGAAACTGCATCCTCCCTTCAGAAACTCGCAACTGCCAGTTGGTTCTGGGGGTAGTTTCATATTAAGTCCTAACTATACATTACAGGCATCTAATCATTATCGTCATTTAATCCTTTATAAACCAGTGACAGGGTAAGAAACCCTTACTCATTCAAATGATTTCAAATCAAACCTGAATCCTCAGCCAGTATAGTCATTTGTTGCTTCATTTACAAGCATCCGCAACACCACATAATCTATTGTATATAATCTATGTTCTCAGAAAAAAAAATGTGATCTCATTCGGAAACACAGGAAAACTAAACAAAGGGAGAAGTTCAGACACTTTGGTTTTACCCATTTCTACAAAGTGATGAGAAGTTGCCAGCAGATGCAAAAGGTAGGTAGTTAATTCTGAAACTAGAAACTACGTCTTTTCAAAAGCAATACTGAAAGTAATACAAACTTCCATGCCAGACATCCCTATTCTTACTCTTTCCTCCAAAGTTGGAAACTCCTTTTAAAATATACTTGAGTATCTGGAGATGTTCAGCCACAGCTGACAAATAGGGGGAAACGGTAATAAAATTGCTTCGAAGGAGTATTTTTCGAATTTCAAATTAGCAGCAACCTTTAAAAATGAATTACAGTTGGAAAGGGCCACCTCCTCGCGTCCTGCACCGCTTCACACCATTTCCAGCAGGATTTGCGGATGTGCAATACCTGTCCCATCGGTCCCCACGCTAACAGGTGAACGCAGCACATTTCCATGTTCTTATCTTACAACAAAAAAAACCCAAATAAATAAAAAATTAGGAGATCAATCTATCGGCCAAGGGAGGAATACGAGAAGCCGCCGAGGGTGTACCCCACTGCCGCCATTTGCTGCAACAACGGGCTCGCCCCGCGGGGGAGGGAGACGGAGGGCTCGACCCCCGTGCTTTGCAAAGAACACCGCGCTCGTGTTTCATTAACTGCAGCGGCAGTCGCGGTGCTGTTCGCCAGCGGCAGTCACAGGCGGCAGGCAACGCCGGCCGCCATCTTGCGGCTCCCGCCGGCGGCTGCCCGCCCTCCCGCCGGCCTCTCGCGGGACCGCGGCTCTCNNGCCGGGCCCGCGCCCCCCCCCCCCCTCCTCCTCCTCCTCCTCCTCTTCCTCTTCTTCCTCCTCCTCTTCCTCTCACGCCCGGAAAAGAGGGCGGCGTGGGTCGCCGCGGCCATGGAGTACATGACGGGGCCGGCAGCCCCTACTCAGGGCAACATGTAAGCGGTGGCCGGGCTGCGGGATGGCGGGGCTCTCCCCGGGCCAGAGGGGAGGCACCTGCGCGGGGGGGGGCGGCTCTTCTGGGCCACAATTTCTCGTTAAAAATAAACTAAAACAAAACCTACGCGTACCTTCGGTTCCCGCCGAGGATTCCGTAGGTGTCGCGCCTCTGAGGGCAGAGCTGTCGTTTCCTGACGGACTTTTCCTCCCTGTCTCCCAGCCTCTGCTGCCAGTGCGGCGTGCCCATCCCGCCCAACCCGGCCAACATGTGCGTGGGGTGCCTGCGGGCGCAGGTGGACATCACCGAGGGCATCCCCAAGCAGGGCACCCTCCACTTCTGCAAGCAGTGCGAAAGGTGGGCAGCCGGGCCCCGCTCCTGAGGGGGGGAAAGCGGCCCTCTCGGCTGGAGAGGCGGGCAAGCCTCCGCCGGCAGTGGCGCGTTGTCCTCGGGTCTCGTGTGATTTTAACAGCACGTTCCTGTATTCCTTTTCCTGGGGAGATGGGAAGGTGTTGGTACGTAGGGCCTTGAAGATTGAAACGGGCGAGTTTGTGGTCCCGGAAAGAAAAAAAGTGGGGAAATGGATGGCAGTTGAAAGTGTGGGTGCGTGCGGAACGCGTGAATCTTGATTGCTTAAGGAGGCAAAAACGCTGTAGCTGCATAGTTAAGGTTAAAACTGAAAGCTTGTTAAAGAACAGCTCCACTTTTGAGCGATGTAATATGCTGAAGCAGCTTCAGTGTGCTGTAAAATGCTTCCCGTGTCATAGGTATCTTCAGCCTCCAGCAACCTGGATTCAGTGTACCTTAGAATCAAGAGAGCTGCTCGCTTTGTGTCTTAAAAAACTCAAAGCTTCGCTGAGCAAGGTGAGTAGCTGATTCTGTTGGTATTTCCTAGCGTGCCTCTTGGTATCGCATAAAATGAAGTCCAGCTAACTGATAAGAGGGTTCGATCCTTCCGGAGCAGCCATTTGTACTTGTGTAGAGCTTATCAACTGTTTTATATTAAACACAGAGGATGACAACCTGATCTCAAGTAACTCTATACTGGAAAATGGGAGGATTCAGTAAGGACATCCTCTAACAAAAAATCGCCAAGCATACTGAGGAGGCTCTCGCAGTGCAGTTCTGTGATCTCAAAGCACACGGCGTACTGCGCAATTATTACTGTATAGATGGGAGTCGAGCATAATTAACTGAAGGAAGCTAACGTTTTTAATGCACCTTAATTTTACAGTTTCCTTTTTACACGTTTTTTTAAATTGTCTGTAATACTTGTTCTTACTGGTTTACGACGATATGCAGAGGTCTAGATGTAGATTAAATTGAAAGTCTTGTGTTTAAGTTGAATAAAGTATCTCTTAGGTTCAGAATCTTGCCAGAGGAAAAAATCTGAAATAGTGTTTTAGGCAAAAAAATTGTTTTATTACTGCAGCCATCAAGGTTTGAATTAGGTTGCCTTTTTGAGCATCTTGCTATTGGGTTAGTACTTAAATATACAAAATACCTTTTGCTGCATGTTCTTAGTTTTAGAGATTAAATTGGCTTGTAAGTGCTGAGGAAACCATTATACTATCCAAATTCATCATTACACGGCATCCAGAGATGCTGTCGAGTAGTGAATTCGGTCCCTCTGGTGTGGCAGTCTGAGGTTGCATCTCCATTATTTTAGGTAGATCAGACTCTGTGTTCTAACTAAGCACGATTAATGGGGTTTGGTATACTGATACATGATGTTTTTGATTCAGGTTATTTGCTTCCTGACTTGGTTGAGGAACAATGGAGCTTGTGTTCTCTGGTAGTTAGAGCTGCGTGTTTTTAACACGTGTAGTAGTACAACTGCTGGCAGTAGTAGCTGAGTTCTTGTTCTTTCCCACTGGCAGGTCCGGCTGATTGATGCAGGCTTTATTTGGACCGAACCACATTCTAAGAGGCTGAAGCTGAAACTGACTGTTCAGAAAGAGGTAACTGGAGTATGGTATTCTGCGCGTGGCTTTTAAAAAGCTTTTATGGCAAACAGTATGTTTTTGGCTTTGTTTTTTTTTCTTTTTTAATTATTACATTTTAGGTAAGTGGTTCTCTTTGCTAATACAGTCCAGCTGTATTCAACTGTAGTTAACTACGGTTTACTGGCTTATCTTGAAAGAATATTGAATTCACCCTGCCTACGTTTTGTCATTGGAGTGCCATTCATCACAGTTTGAAGAAAGTTAATGGCTGTTGCAGTAAAGTTGGGAAAATACTATTAACATTTGTGATCCAACTATAGCTGCCTGTGACGTAGTTTTCATATAGTATGGAAGTTACTTCAGAACGCTGTGCTAAACTAGCTTTCTGTCTTGACGGGACCTACGAGGAAACCTTTTGAACTTTTTGTTTTGCAGGTGATAAACGGAGCAGTTCTTCAGCAAGTATTTGTGGTGGAATATATAGTTCAGTCTCAAATGTGTGAAGACTGTCATAGGATTGAAGCTAAGGATTTCTGGAAAGCTGTAGTGCAAGTCAGACAAAAGGTAAAGGCAAACTGAATTTTCAGTTGTTCATAGCAGAACAATCAGGCAGACAAATCTTTGGATTCATTTTTTATCATTTCAGAAAAAGATGTCCTCACACTTGCACGCTGCCACAGTAGTATATTTTGTGTTCTCATTGGGAGGCTTTTCTTACTGATCTTAGTTTAAAAATCTTTCTCGCTGCTGTCCAATATTATTAGCATATTCTTTTTAGATGATGGCTGGCAGGGGGATCTTGTGTGAATCACTAAATAGTCTTCTGTATGTTAAGGCAGTTTTAGAAACAGTGGTGCAGATTGTTTATAAATATTTAAATCTTCTTTTAAGAGAACGATATCTTTAGCAACCAGTTCCACAAAAATGAGAAACAGAAACTTTAAATAATTTGGTTTAAATAGGGCACATCTCTGAAATCTTGTTGGTTACTTGGAGTAGACTTTGGGCTGTTCCTTCTCGAGATGATCTCTTCATAGAAATGTTTAGTCTTCAGAGATACTGCATGTGCACTAGGCGGTACTTAAATGACCTTGATAATTTCGTACTTGTTTGGGTTTAGACTCTGCACAAGAAGACTTTCTACTATTTGGAGCAGCTCATTTTAAAACACAGGCTTCATCAAAATACACTTCGCATCAAAGAAATCCATGGTAAGTGAGGTGGCTTGTTAGTCTTGAGGTAGAATGGACTAACCTGTTTTATGTTGGAAGAGTGCTTGTGCGAGTAGCTACGTACAGAGAAGCAGCAGATTACTTACCCGATGTGTTGTATTTGAAAAAAAAAAAAAGTCCTTGAAATAGATATGTTGATCAAGCTTTCTTTTCTTTAAGATGGTCTGGATTTTTATTATTCTTCAAAGCAACAGGCCCAGAAGATGGTAGACTTCCTTCAGTGCACAGTCCCATCTAGGTACATCATTTACGTTTATTGCCTTGAATACTCAAAAGCTTTTGGGAAATGTCTTTGATCTTTCATTTTTAAAGAATTTTGTAAGTGAAAGTGTAAGAAACCTGCATTCCAGTTAAAACAGACAAAATCCCTTCTACAGAAGTCCCATTTTTTCCACTTAGCCATTGTAAAACCAACCCTCATGCATTTTTCCGTTTCTTTAATTTCTGTATTTGTAGTACGTAGCTATATGCTTTCATTGCTGTACTTTGTGCTGATATCTCCTGTTTCGAGTAATGTCCTTCTTGCTGCCTGAAGGCTCTATTTTTGTTTTACAGATCAAAATCATCCCAGCGTTTGATCTCGCATGACATTCATAGTAACGTCTACAATTACAAAAGCACTTTCTCTGTGGAAATTGTTCCAATATGCAAGGTAGCTTCTCTCTGTTTTATCTTCAGGGTATTGTATGAAGTGGATGGAGTTTGGTTTTGGTGATGGAGGCCGGGGATGGAGGGGTCTACTCCCCACGAAGCACGGAAAGTGCAGATAGCAGCTATCTTGAGGAAGCTGTTGAGCGATACTGGGTGAAGAACTGAAAAGATAAAGTTTAAAAATCTTATTTCAGCTTTCTCTAAAGACTTGATTAAAAACTAAGGAAATAGGAGTGTAAATTATTTTCTGTTCGTGTGCAGGACAACGTTGTATGTCTGTCACCAAAACTGGCGCAGAGTCTCGGCAACATGAGCCAGATCTGCGTGTGCATTAGAGTAACAAGTACTGTCCACCTCATCGATCCTAGCACTCTGCAGAGTAAGTTATGGGTTCTTTTCTGCGCTATGGCAGCGTCTGATTTTTCTGCTGGCACAAGTATTTTTATTGTTGTTGTTTTCCTGAAATCATCTCTTTTTAGGCCGTAATGTTGTAAATGTATCTGTACAATCGCTGACGTAGGAATTTAATAGCCAACGAAGACCTAGTTCTCTAAGCTTGATTTCCATAGCTCCCTAAGTAAAATGTGCAGGGTCACTGTTAAGTTCATGGGTGTTCTAGGTCTCTGCTAAGCACTTACATTTGTCAGGTATATTCCTGTAAAATTAGATGGCGCCTAGTTTTTCTCTGGATTATGATTCTAGCCACTTCGGTACCGGAAGCACTATGCTTTGCTTGGATTTGCTGGTAAGCTCTACCAGCAAAATGCCTCTGATAAGGCATACGTATCTAACAAGGATACAGCCAGGAGAATGGTTCTTGTCAATAAAAAGGTCAGCGCTGTAGAGACGTGGTAACGCGGTTTGGCTGTCACAGGTCAACCGCTCTTGTCGCGCAAGCGGGCAGTATGGGTCGTGGCCTAAATGCCCGTGTTGCGATAACAAACTCGAACACAACGCGTTTGGCAGTTGCCTTAGTTTTGGCGAATGCTTCCTTTTCCTTTTAGTTTCTCCACAAGAAATTCTCTCCCTAGTGATGGCCCGTGCTGGTGGTTTTTTTTTTCAGTTGCTGAAATTGATGGCAATACCTACTGGCGCCACCCTTTCAATAGCTTGTTCCACCCAAAGCAACTAGAGGAATTTATCATCATGGATATCAATAGGGTTCAAGAAAAGAAAAAAGGTGCAGGCGCAGGGGCACGATCAAACAAGGTAAGAGTTCCTCTCTGTTTGATTGAGTGTTTGGGCTTTCCTCTCCCCTCCCTCCCCTACTCAGCTGAGCTTCTGGTTTGAATCATTCGACCCTGCAGGGTCAGACTTAGGCTTTTCTGTGTCTTGCCACTGGCAAAAGCTCTTCTCAGGAAAGTGTGGACAGTGTTTTGGTTTGGAAATTGCACGGGTGTTACGTGAATTCCACTTTCAGAAGTTCTTTTCTGTTGAAGAGTTTAAACTCTACCTGTTACGATCGTTATTGAAATTATTTATTAGCTTTGCAACTCGTCAATTATTAAATTGTTTTCGTTGAAGTATAGAAGCATTTCGTGGTAATCGGAATTAATGAATCGGTACCACACATTTTCTTCTCAGTCAAAAGCTACGTATGGTTGAAAGTTACGAAGTAAAAAAAAAAAAAAAAAAACCACCACGAAAAGACGTGTCTAGTTATAGAAACAGCCTTGGTGGAGCTCTTGTGAAAAGAGGTTGGCACGTCCGTTTCCTTACTTTTGTAACGATGAGAAATGGGGAGTAGCAAGCAATATATTGAGTGCTTGATGTAGAAATACAAGCGTAGCTACAAATGTAATTTAAAATGTTCTAATAGCACAGCAAGTGAAGCTGCGTTTTGATTGCAAGAGTGTTTTATTTTTCATTCCTCAAGCACACACTGGCTGAAGCCTGGGTACGGAAAACCTCGGAGTTGAATACAGATCATCAGTATTTCTGCTGTACTCACTTGGGGCACATTCTGAATCCTGGCGACCTTGTCTTGGGGTCTGTTCTGTTTCTTGTTTTTTATTAAATGATTATTTAATGGCTGAATTCTCTGGATTCTCTACAGGCTTATCTATTATTGAGAAAGTTCTGAACTGTTCTGATGTCTACGTAAAATTAGCAAAAGGGGTAGACTCTTTCATCTTGAGCATGAAGAGATGGTCCTAATACAGGAAATGTTTTTTTCCAGCAGAAGTCACCTTGGAAAAGGGGCTGTTCCTAATAAGAGAGCTGAAGTATTGACTTTAAAGTGCAGAGATTGGAATAACGGTTTAGACACAAATAGATGGGAGAGATTTTTAAAATACCAGGCGAGATCTTTTAGTTTGTTAGCAGCTATCGTATGCAGCAATGAGAAATGTGAGATTTTGGTAAGATCAGGCAAATGAGGTGATTCTCAAACAGCATAAACACAGATTGCTATTGGAGCTGTTTTGAGCGCAGCAGAAGCTCCGTGATGTTGCTGTTGGCGTTCAGGAGGCTGGGGGGTGCTGCTGAACAGAATTTGGGAACAGCAGCTTCTGAGAGTTGTTCGTAGTTACGCCAGCTGCGTATCGATGTGGATTTTTTATTTGCTCTGTAGTTGCTTTGGAAACGTTTCTCTTTCTTAGGAGCTGTAACTTACACTATGCTGCTTTTTAATACAGCCATATGATGCACTGACTTCAACTTTGTAGACTTACGTGGACGGGTAGGATAAAATACCTGTTTTCCTTTTAGATTCGACTTGGCGAACTGCAACTTAAACGACGAGTTTGCCAATAAGATGAACCCACACAATATTCCTGATGTGGTAAGCTCCTTTTCTTTCTCTGCGTTACCCAGGGGTACTAGGGAATAGGATTTTCTAATGAGTACTCACTAGTTCCATAGTGCCAAGGGAAAGAGGGGCTATTAATATTGAAATTTTGTAATAGCATCTAATTTGGCGAATTATTTTCTAACTACTTTTTGAGTGGTGGTTGAATAATACATTGACTCTTAACTTACCTTGCTCTTTGTTGATTTTGTTCAAACTACCGTGCGCTGTGTGGTGAAAACTGCATTACAACTCCAGTGTGTGTATGCCTCTTCAGGACATAATCCAAAGAGGTTGGAAACTTTTGAATTGACAGATGCTACCTAAATTCTATACAAAAATTCTGAGTGCCAGACTGACTCTGCCCTTCGTTCAGCTGATTTTACAGTTGCCCAAATCTGGACTCGGGCGGAGTTTGGAGTTTTGAAAGAGTATTGAAGGTGTGTATGCGTAAACACTTGCTGGTTTTCGCTGTAGGTATTAATAAAGAAGAGCTATGACCGCACCAAACGCCAGCGTCGCAGAAACTGGAAGCTGAAGGAGCTGGAAAGGGACAGAGAAGGCACGGATACCGACGATGAAAGGTGCGGCGTCTGCCATGAAGCTTTTTAGTCCCTCCTACTCAGGATACTGTGCCAAGTCTAGGAATAACAGTTCTGGGTTGCTGCTGGGGCTAAGCCCCACGTAATGCCTAAGCTCGCGCGCTGACTGCTGAGGGGGCCCCGGGCGAGTGCTGCTGGCTCTGTCTGAGCGCCGTGCTGGCCCACAGGACAGGGCAACGTCGGTGTTCTCCGGAGAGCGTTAGCTCTCTGCGTTTTTCCCCCTTCCCTGGGGCAGGAGGTGCTTTCAGCACGTGCACCGTAGGCATGGTTATCCTCATCTGCTACGTTTTCAGGGAACGTGGATACCGAGGACCATGGGTCAGGGGGGTGTGGAAGCAGACTAAATCCTGAAACCTTAACAAGAGCACTGCAGGTTTTTCACGTTTACTGTTGCAAAATATAAAAACTGCTTTTCTGTTTTTACCAAGAAAAGCTTAAATGGTGAGACAAGTGAGTAAGATCAGAAGCATCGTGTCTGTAGGTTGCAGTCAGTGTCTGTGTAGCTAAAAGGACACTTGTGTGGAAACGTGCTTGTCACTGGTTTGTTCAGTGGCAAAGCTGATAGAGCAACAGCAGATTCTAAATAATGTTCAACTGAGCAGAAAGAATGGGGTAATTGGAGTTTAGATGAGGACAGGCAAATGAAAAATTATTTGGAAACTAATGGGTGATAATAAAAAGGCAGAAAGAATGAGTTGGAGATGGAGGAATGCTATCAGAAGGCACGTCTGAAGGACTGCGGCTTGTGGGCCTTCCTTGGGGCTTTGTTTTTTTGATTTTGTCTTTTTCTATAAATTTACATAAATCCACAGGAAAAGTGCGTAAATACATTAAGCATCTTTTACAGACAATACCAGGACTTCCTTGAAGACCTTGAAGAAGATGAAGCCATAAGGAAGAACATCAACATTTACAGAAGTAAGGCCTTTTTAACCATTTAATTGCATGGAACTAGATCATGGCTCTTTGAGTGAAAAATATTTTTACTGTGGTTCTGTATTAGGATTCTTTGAACTCCTTGTGCCTAGAGAAACGCTGTAATGGAATAGCTTCGGGTATTCAGCGTATTTCACATGTGCTGAACGGGCGTTGGTGGCTTTTGTTTGCTTGTCTTTAATGTGAGGGAGAGAAGCGTGTTTTCTCCCACACCCAAAACCTCTGCTGGCTGAAGGATTTGATGCGTAATTCGGCGTCTTCCACGAGGGCATTTGCCATGGGATTGTTGGGTTTTAGGAGATATTTGTTTGGGGGTTGGTTTTGTGGTTTGTCGGTGGGTTTGGGTTTTCTTTTGGGTTTTTTTCCTCCCCCCTTCTTTCCCTGGGGTTGTTCAGGGGGTTTGGGGTTTGTTTTCTTTGCTTAGCTGTTTGTTGGATTTTTTCCTGTTGCTTTTTTAGATGCAGATGTTCCAGTGGAGAGCGACACAGATGATGATGGTCCTCCACGAATCAGTCTGGCCGAAATGCTAGAGGATCTCCACATTTCCGAGGATGCCACTGGTGGGGAGGGAGCAAATATGATGACAGAATAGGAATAGCGCAGTAGTCAATGCAGTAAATACTCCCTTTGTGAGGAAAAAGTACCCAAAACATAAGTAAACATTACAAACTGATCACATGAATGTGAAATGTGATGCGATAACTACCGCTATACCCCTAAATAATGGTCCTAAACTAATATTTTATATATAATCTTCTGGAGAATCGGCAAGTAAAGTTAAATTCCTGGTGCAAGCCTTGCAATATAAGCTCTGCAAGTTCCTCCCAGCCCTGAGCGCTCCCTCCTTGCAGCTCCTGCGGTGTAATGACCGGCTGACTGAGTCCGGGGCTATCCACTGGGAGTAATCTTTGTCTTGTGCTGAAGACAGCTGATAAGGAAGGGTGTCCAGAGGGAGAGATTTTATTCTAGTTTGCCAGATTTGTAGGTAGCGGACCTACCTACTGTTCATTGCTTTCATTTCTTCATATGGGAGGGAATTTTTCCTCTCTTAGTCCTTTTTGGTACAATGGTTTGAAGCCTTTTATGATATTTCTAGATTATTCCATATAACGGTATTTTGGGGAAGCTCAGGAATGTATCTTCTGGTCCTTTGGTAAGGGAACTCCAAATACACACATTGTGTACAGAAAAAAAACTTCCCTGTAAATTGACCGAAGATGCAGCCCTTGATCAGAAGGATTGGAAGCTTCCGTTAGGTGTAATGATGATTGTACTATATGCCACGCCTGTATCAGTGGATTAGAAGCCGCATGCAGAATGTCTGACTAATACACCAGGTATGAACTATTAAAAAACTGTCCGGATATTTTTGGGTCATCGTTATTTAGTTAACTTTAAAATCCAATTTCTCTCTACTGCAAGCCCAGAGAGGACATAAGTGGTGTAGGAGGACGTTACATACTTCTGTTTGTCTGGTTTTAATTCACTTTACTGCACAAAGGTGGTTCAACAGAAATTGTACCAAGATTTTATGTGCATATACATTTGTTTTAACTCCATATAAATATGGAAGCGTAGCATAGCAAGAGGGGTTTTGCCACTGCATTTTTTTAACTTTAAGGGGAGAAAAAGTTTAAAATGGCTTATGTAAAGGAGGGAAATACAAATAATGTAAAATTGGGGGGAAAAGGGAGATGTGTAGGATTCATCTAACAGGGTATTATCCCTCTAGCAGGGATCTGTACAGCTCAAACGAGAACACGACGTAGGTTGTCACCGCTTTTATGCTCACAAGGGGAATACACAGGGCTGAAAAGTCACTGTTTCTCTGCGGGGTGGGCTGAGGAGGTGTCGGGGATTTCACAGCTTTTCAAGGCCTCAAAGAAAAGCTAAGAAACAATCAGGGAGTTAGCAGTGTTCAGCCCACTGCCAGGTGAGAGGATTTNAACGCCCTTCTTGTCGTGAGGGGCCTAAGATAAATGTAATCCTTTGACTAAGTGCTTCTCAACAGGTGTGAATCCGCTGGATTTCAGGCTTCCTGTCTGAGCCCAGGCCACGTGCCACAGAAGGCAAAGGTGGTTTTGATTGTAAATTGGAGCTAGGTTTAGTTATCAAGTTACTCATACTTCTGTCTCATAATCTTTTAATCTCCCATTTGTAAAGAGGGCAAAATGGAAATCTGGGAAGGCAGCTTTGATGCAGGGAAGCTCTAAGCTGTCTGTTGGCATTGTTAGCACTCAGCCGTCCCTTAGTGCCACCTTTTGCTGCGTAGTTGTGTCACGCTAAGCTCTGCTGCTGCCGTTCTCAGGAGCTTTGTCATATTTTTTTTTACTGTGTCGAAGAGCAGTTAAGAAAATGCATAAAGCTGCTGAGAACTAAAGGTACAATTGATCTCATGACAGTAGCTTAGCTCGGTATAGGGAAAGCATAAAACTGCGCTTAAAAATATGAGAATGCAGCTGCATAGCTAAACTGAATTATCACTACAATAAAAATGTTTTATTATACGTATTTTACAGTAGCTATACCTGCCAGTATTGCTGGGGAGATGTAGATAAACTCAATTCTAGTGACCATTGAGCCAACTCTGTGGAAATGGAAGAACATTCGTATGTAACCGGTAGCCAGCGAAAGCATTTTGTGTCTGGATGAGATGTGTTTCGGGTCACGATTTTTCCTACCCAAAGAATGATCACACGTACGTCGTTTGGTAATAAGCTTCCTGTTGCTGGCAGGTGAAGGGGGAATCATAAAAGCTTGTTTTAAACTGCTGTTCGATCGATCCTTTTCCTTCCACTCTAATGTTTGCCTTCATAGGGTCTCGGTAATTTCAGATGTATTGCTGTCTCGTCAGTCATCCCGTGCGTTACCGGAGATGTCCCTCTTCCTTTTCCCCCCCGCCATGGTCTGTTGCCAGTCTGCATTAGGTTTCAGGCATCTTTCAGCAAGAGTCTCATCTGGAAAGATCTCATGCTACGGAGGCTAGGCAAACAAGTCATAAATCTAAGTATATTGCTTGGCTTTTTGTGCATTGGTTGGCTAGCTGGTAACACATAGTGACAGCTCTCCAGTGAGCGGGTAAGCTGTGTGTACCTGAAGCCGAAGTTCTAATTTTAAGCTCTTGTGTTTACAGTGTCCCTTTAACATTTAAAGGGTTGGGAGCCAAAAAAGGCTTAGACGGTGTACCAGCAGATGAAACGTTTGCCAAGGTCTTCTCACTGACGCCAGATAACTAATTTGACAAAAGGTCCTTAATTCACAGTAGTTAAGAGGCTGCCACTTACCCTGCACCTCTTTCTGAAAATCTCTATCAGTGGATTGAGCCACAGCTTAAAGCTCCTCTCCTTTGATACTTACAGAAGTTGCTTCGGGATGTTAAGTCGTAACTCCTTAACGATTAATTTGCACCCAGGTTGTGATGAACTTTGAAGCGCAGGAGTTGAAGCTTGACGTCCCGCTGGTTTGCCTGGGGAGGAGGGGGGCCGCTTTTGCGATGCGACTGCATGCACGTGTGTGCGCCCCAGATCGGGCGCGGAGTGCGTGTGACGGCGAGTACCAAGCGGGAGCGGTGTGTACGGTCATTTATGAACAGTAACGCGGAGGTAAAAGGGTTGTCTGAAGTTGTGCCACGATGGTGAAATTTGAAGTGTGCCTGCCACACGTTGGAACCTAGTAGCGAGACTATAAAGAAAGAATACTTTTTAAAGCATTTTACAAAAATAAAAAGGAAGTGCAGGCAGCTGATGAGATGCTGTCTCAGCAGAGAAGAGTTTTGTCCTTCACAACAGCCAAGATTTTGTTCTTTCAGAAGCAAGGCTTTTACAGTGAGAAACCAAATGAGGGTTCAGCCAGCCTTTCAGCCCTGTCACTGTAGCTTCCCTGGCCGGGAATGGTGGGAAGAAAGAGTTCCTTAAGCTAAGGGAGTTTCACTCCCGGCCCCTGCTAGTGAATTACGGGGGGGGAAGAATGGAAAGAGAGAAGATGCAAGGCTAGATTTCAACTCTGTGGAGTTTTAGTGCTGAATTTCCATTTTGGTTAACGATGAATCACTTTTTGGGGGGTTCGGTTGCCTTAGTGATCGGCGTGTGCGGTAGCTACTGTGAGCAATCGGTGTCTTACTGTGATTCTAGATCATGTCATTGAAATTCAAACTTCTATTAATAAAAATTAAAAAAAAAAAAAAAAGATTTGTCATGGGAGAAGCTGTCCAGAATTTTGCAGTAACTGTCTGGAAGATTTTTTGCTCACAGAAAATGGTGAAGGAGAATGTTGTGTTGCATAAGTCAAACTGTACAGCAGAAAAGCCGGATATTTGAGGGAAACAAATACACAGAAAGAGGCAGTTTGGATATGCAAGCACTACTTTTTGATTATTTTTTTTCTAGCAAAAAAACAGAGTCTTGTCTATTGAAGATGAAAAGCCTAAGGTTCGTAATTTTACCTTTAACCACTTTAAAAATCTGTTAGTAGATTCTCCTGTGACTACAGATGCTCCCAAATACAGTTTGAGTGGAAATTTTTCAGGAAAATACTGTTAAAATCGTGCCAAATAACGTACCTTTGTTGTGTTAAAGGACTGCTGCTGTGCCAGCATGGGGAAATCACAACCTGAGGAATAGCATACGTGCTAGTTGTCACTGAGGTACTGATCCAGTGGAGAGTTTTCATAGCATCAGTGTTATTTTAGTCTCTCTTACTCTTAGAAGTAGCTGAGGTATAGGGAATTACAGGGGTCTCTTGTCTCTCAGGTTTTTCCTTCAAGCAGTTAGGCTCAGATTAGTTTGTAAGTCGCTCCTATGTGGTTGTTGGCTTTTGGCTGGGGGAAGCATCCTTTCACTGGGTGCCGACTCTTCCCCGGGTTAAACGCTCCCGGCTCTCCCAGCCTCTCCTCCTGCGTCAGAGTGCTGCAGTTACGGTGCAGGGCAGGAAGGAAATACTGAGCCAGTTATCCCGTTTCCAAATGGGGAACATAGTTTGGGAAAACCTACACCTGTAAGACGGTGTTCATCCTCTCAGACCACTTGGAGGGAAAAAAAAATGTGTATCTGTAGATGTGTATCCCTCCCTGCCCCAAAGCTTAGATTAGTTCCCATATCAGTTCCACATCCTGTCACATCCATCCCTGGACACTCGGTGCGGGTTTAGGAGCTGCAGGACAAGACACCGCTGGCCTTTGCCACCCCTGTAACCCAGCGCGTTCTGCGCTCGGCCTCTTGGCCCGTCTGGGGATCTGATCCTTCCCAGGCTGGGGTGGGCAGCAGCTCCGGGATGGTTCAGCCCCCACAAATGGGGACCATACACTGGAGGAGGCTGAGGGGAGAC
>VZTL01049380.1:18786-79615 GCA_013400535.1 Scopus umbretta | reverse complement strand
TCAATCTAGTGTATTGTTAGAGCTTATAGACTACATTTTGACTCATTCATTCAGTTGTGGCAAAATTCTGTTTCTTCCTTGTAACTATAGCTTACAGTTTGTGTTTTGTTATTGTCTGCTGTGCTGATGAGCTAGTAAGGCCAACAGTAAAGAATTTGTGGATTATCTATAGCAAAATTAACAACATCAGGAAGCAATTCATATGGGTTCTATAATTGATTGTTTTGAGGTTTGATATTGGAATTTTTTTTTCCTTTTCTTTTATTTTAATATTCTGGGCTTCATTTCATTTACTTTCACATTGGCTATCTGTATATTACATTATATGCATGTAATGTAACTCCAGATTAACTGTTTCAGTCTTTAGATAACACAGACTAATTTTAAGTAGTCAATTTTAGTCTGCTTGTAAGAGCTATAGAGTGATGATCACTCTTAAAAATCTGTCCAAAGAGAATCCAGAAGAGTTGGATTTCAGCTTTGTGCTATTAGTTGAGTTTGAGGCTGCAAGAATATTTTGTAAATAATTTGTGAATATGTGCATGTACTCGAGCAGGGAGAAGGGAGCAGTTGCATCTCCAAAATATTCTGAAGCTTCTTTTCAACTTTTACCTAATCTGAACACAAGTTTACAAATGAAGAATTTGCATTCAGATGTTCAGGGGTGTCGAACTACATAAATTGATGGACATTCATATACCTATTCCTCCCAGGTTACTTTGTTTTATTGGTAAGCAATATCATTTAATATCCACTAGCAATTTTATTACATTTAGCAAATTCAAAGAAAGGGTGTTGTTTAAGTAGGTCAGATGTCTTGATTTGGGTATCAATTGACATTTATACTTGCTTGTTAAACTTTTACAACTCCAGACGTATGAATATCACTTGAAAGCATGCAAATTGTTAGCTCTGGTTTTGATGCTGTATTTCTAGATTAGTATTTAACATAGATAAATGTGAATTGATAGGGGTGGTATTTGGATGTAAGTCAAGTTTAGAACAAAAATTGGTTTTAGACAGAAATAGGGTTGGGTTGAAAAAATCTCATTAAACATTAAACCTGCTTTTCTACAGATCCAATTTTAACATTTCAGCCTAATCTGACACCAAAAAAAAAAAAAAAAANNNGCCAAAACTAAAACAAAAAAAAAAAAAAAAAAATCCTACAGATACTATTTATAGTTCACACCTGAAACTAAATGGTACAGCTTCAGTTTTGGGAGAGTTCCAAACAAAATGAAAGTTAAAGAAAAATCCCAAGGTGTCCCACCTCCAAACGCTACTTATAAAGATACAGTATTTAGCAGCATATAGCAGTATGTATACATATATAGCAGTGTAGAAACGCAGAGTTTGAATTTTTAAGGGAAAGATTCTTTATGGCCTTGTAACTTCAGAGAAGTAATGTACCACAGACAGAAATCGAAAAATACATACAATCGCTTTGATATCTTAGTGAAATAGGTTTCACAGAGCCCAGTGTTTTTTGTCTAAAATGCCTTAAATCACTTTCTGTAGGGCTAATGCAACTGAATTTGTTTCTGTATATAGCCTTTTATAATAATAACTTCGGATGCAACACTAGACTTTTCTTTCCACTGCAATCATAAACAGCCTTATGATTACTAACTACAGTAGACAGACTATGAAAACTCTGCTTTATTAGCTGTAAATGCACTTTCAGACCACTTGCAGACTTAGAGCTTGGAAGCAAGAAGAGATGACAGTGCCAAGAGCACCAAGACCTTCCTGATGAGCAATCCCTATGTTCTCTCAGGCTTGAAAACCTTTCCCTCTGACTCCTGTTCCTCTCACTCCATCTGTCTTCATGAAAACCGTTTGTGTCTTAGGGCCTTGGGTCATCCCACTTAGCACTAGGCATTTCAGGAAACACATTGCTCAGCAGGATTGTCCTTCTAGGTCTTTGCAACTAGTCAAAAGAGACAGGCACCTCCATGTCTGGGAAGGAGCTTACTTCTCTTCCCTGCACAGGCAGCCTGGGATGACAAGGCTTGCAATTTAGGCATCTCACTTAAGTGCCTGGAGGTAGATGCCATTGGTGAGACTGGGGAATCCAGGCTTCACCCAGACTCTCTCTTGTCCTTGTTGGCACAAAGGTACCTCTTCTTCATGCCAGTGCTGGAGTAAGGAGCCTGGAGAGGGAACCCATTTGGGGAAGCCATAGTATAATGACTTCATTTGTGGGCTGAAAAACCCCTGATGTAACTAGACGTATAACCGACGTGCATTCATTGTTCTGAATGCTGCCCAATACTGTTATGTTAATATTGTCCCTTATAAGACATTTGAACCTGTCAACTACCCTCGCTACAAATGTGCAACATGACTGCCTTCAATGTGCATATGCACAAGGAATGGAGCTCAGCAGGTCTTTCCTGAGATCCCAGATGCCTTTCCAAGGCTGGTGAGTGCACAGGGCTCAAGCCAGCTGAGAGTTAGTGAGGAGTAAGGTGTATGTCACCAAATGGCAGAAAGCAGATTAATACAGTGCCTCAAGAGGGAGAACTGCGATAAAGACACCCTTTGGGTTTAATCATTAATGCGCTTAGTCGTTTGTCAGTCTCAGCCCTTACTGCATCAATGAAAAGAAAATACACATTTTCTAAGAGGTCAGTAAAGAAAGCAAGGTTGGTATACACAGGATAATGCTGACGTACTGCTAACACACTTCTTGCAAAATAGCTGATTGTTATGACAGAAAATAACTTTTTAAAAGCTGAACATAATTAAGTGCAGCTTCCTTTGTATCTCCTGCCATCTCTTGGAACTTCTTAATGAGGAAATCCTTTTTCTTTCCCCAACATACTTTTTGGGGGTTGGTACTTGAAATGTGGCAGAAACCAAAAGCCCTAGCTGTAAAGCATCCATTCAGTGTTCAATTTTCTAGGTCTCCTGCTTTTCCACTTTGTTTTCCTTTTCACATTTCTGAGAATGGCACACTCTCATAGTATATGTAAGCATGCATCTCTCTCACTGTATAGACATTTATTTATACATATACACACATATATTTCTCTATAAATACAGCCACAAGCCAGTATATTTCAAGTGCATAAGAAATTATTGGAAGGACTCCATTTACCACAGTACTTGACACATACCTAACGAGGAGAGTCCCAGGCAGGGACTTCTGCTTTAGAGATGACTATAGCTTGTGTCTCTATAAGTGTCGTTGCAATTTTCTGAAATAACTGTGGAAAAGGGTGAGTCTGCAAATATTATTTGGCAACACCCAACATCTGCTGGTACTAGGAAGGAAGTGTAAAAAAACCCAACTATCCAGATAAAAACAGTCACCTAGGTGGTATCTCATTCACAGTATTTTGGGGCTTTACTGTTATGAATTTCATTATTTCTCATTTTTTATTTGAACACAAAAGAACTTGTAAAAGCTTGCCAAGCTTTTCAGAACCCCTACCTCCTTCCTTTCAGGCTACAACAGTTGTTAAATGATGACTTTTCTATATTTATGAAAACACGTTCTTCAAAAATGAATTGGGTAAAATACTGATGATTGAAACTGTCATCCTATTTGGTGGGTTTTTTAAAAATGAAATTCATAATCCACGGAAAGTGGCGCTTACTCCTACTGGTATCATCTGACCCCCCTTAACTGAATTACAGATTTATAATCATACTGCCACTGTCCATCACCCAAGAGTGACATGACACAACAATACCTGATGGATTACCCCTGCAGCCACAGGGTCTTTTTCATCACATCTTTCCTTTCCACACACTTTCCTCCAGAAAGTTTTCATTAGTAGAAGTGCATTCAGATTTCCCTGTGGATAAAAAGAAGGGAAGTGTTTGACATTTTCAAGACAATCTCAGATGGTACTGTTTGGCCCATTGCTTTTCCATTTCCCCTTGAGTCTTTACTAAGTCCAGTGCACAACAGTTAATGTGGTTTTCACAAAGCAGTGATCAGTAATGTAAATACCATTTCTTCCCTCAAGACTTATAATGAATTCTGTGTTTCTTAAGCTTGTTTCTTTCAGAGTTTGTCATGTCAAGGATGTTAAAGATGATATTTGGAAATCACAGAACAGTTAAACCATAAACTGCTGTGTTCCTGTCCATTAGTAAGAAAAGTTTGACTGCAGGGATATTTTGTTGGAAAGGTTGTATTAACAGTCATTTACATATATATATATTTGTAGTATTGCGCCTGCTTCTTTCATGTACCTTAAAATTACTACTGGATAATGAATGACCTCCTATTAAACTCATTTTTTGTAATGCATCTTCCTGAAATATAGGCATTAGAAGCCCTTGCTGCTCAGCCAAGGCAATTTTGCCTGTGCAATATTATGTTACTAGACAAAGGCATTTGAAAAAGGCCATACATTTTATTTTCTAAATCAATACTTTCTTTTGCTGTCTCCTGAAAAATCCTTTTTTAGTGCTTACAACACATTTGAGAGTTAGGATAGGATTGCAATATTCAGTAACAGACTGAGACAATAACTAGCATTCTCAAAGATTAATTTTATTTGCCCTGCCTTTTGCCTGCAAACATTATCCGCATAATGCTTTTCAGACAGATTGTATCTTGCTAGTTTCCCTGCTTCATAGTATACATATATTAATGAATACGTATTTTCATTGACAACAGTGTAAGACAAGTTATTTCTCTCATAGTGTTATTCTACTGTTTATTCATGTGCATATTTTAAATTTGCAATGGCTTGTTGGAAAGTCTAATTGATTATCACTGATTACTAGCCAAAGTTTTTCTTTTGTTTAAGACACCATTACATAAAACTCTGATCCTTATATGAAAGTTTAATTCTGGCTATTAGATCTTAAGAATATTCTTTTCAAAATCACAGCAAACTCTTTATCAGTGAATCTCCACAAAACCACTGTGTTAAAAACGTTAGAAAACACAGTTTTCCAGTCATCTTTACAATGAGAAGTAAAGAGACTTTTCTCAGTTAAACAAGAAGATATATTGACCTTTATATTAATCTTGCCGTAATTGGACTGGTAAAGCATTAGAACATAGAATCCACAATTAATTAACTCTGTGCAAAGTGTGCAATATCTCAGCTAAAAAAGATCAGATTGCTTGTCAGGAAAGTCTTCCTGATGCAAAACACAACATCATATGCAGACCATCTACTATAGGTATCCAGCTGCAGCAACTACTGTGGCATGCAACATCAAGAAAGCAATGAGGGAGTCAAACTATCTGCCACCCAATGCCATGAGATCTCAACTGTCTACACTATCAACAGACAGAAATAGGGAAACATATACTCTCCACCTGCTGTAGGTGCATATATTGTACATTGCTCCTACTTCTCTCCATTGACAGTACAGAGGATCCTTGGTCTGGTGTCACAGTTTAATAAGCCGTGTGAATGATTCATGACCGTCTTCAGCCTACAAACCATTACAGACATGCACAGTGCCATAGTAGGTGGTTTGCGCACCGCCCATTAATCTGAGTATTAAAGACAGGTGAAGAGAAGTAGTCATTTTTGGTGAGGTAACTATTCCCAAGGTGTATGCATAAGGAGCCCCCAATGTAACTTCTTTCAATCCAAAGTTTAAAAGTGTTACAGCAACCTGGACAATGTAATTTACGCTGTGTGAGGACTATGCAATGGAGGATCAGAAACGCCTTCGCCAGCCTCTCTGGTCCTCCTTCCACTGAAGCTAGTGAGAGTTTGCCATCAGCTCCAGTACCAGGAGAAGCGTATCTAACAAGTTTGATGCTAAACATTTAAATTTGTGGTTATATCCTCGGTGTCTCTCTCTCAAACAACACTGATGACACTTACTTTATTGGTTCATAATTACAACAGTAATGAAGTGTGGGGCAATCTTTTACACTGTTGCTTAATATTCAGTACTGTATGTATATATATACTTGACACCTCAGTGAAGACTTTGACATGCCTTATTCATTCTAGTTATTTTTATGGTATTGGTTTTGTTAGATTGCTTTACCATATAAAGAATAAAACTATAACTGCTCTGACTTAAAATTGTCCAATTCATTTTATTCCAAGATGTGTTAAACAAATCGTTCATCGGTTCTTCTCATTCTCATCACCCTTCACTCACACCATGAAGGCAATGTATATTGGTGGTTTGAAAACAGGGATTTGACATTCTCTGATGGACTACAATAAATATCTGAAGTAAGTACCTGCCTCGTGTCTTGTGGTTTCTTGGCTGCAAAATGAAAAGTGCTTTCTGCAGGCCAGCAATGTTAATCCCATGATTGTCAGCTACTGGAGAATCATGAGGTAAAATGAATCTTTAAAATAATTTATGAGCTGTAGAATGCTACAGCATTCTTTTTCCAGCTATATTTGTGTGCCAGCCATGTTCCCCTAAAATCTGTCAGAGAAGTGAAGAACATTGTGGAAGTGTCAAAAGTCATGACATCTAAGGATGAAATTTCAGGCAATAGTTATTTATTCTCTTGCAAAAGGTGAGAGCTTTCTGTGACTATATGTAAGATAGTTTAAAAAATGATAGTCAGTTGTTATTTTTACTTACTTATTAGTTCTGAGTTAATCACATTGAGATCTAATTTAACAGTAGCATTTTATTGCAACTGTTGAACACCATTTGGGGGGGGCATAAAACTGCCCACGATATAGGAGTCTTAAAATGTAAATCAATATTGTTCTTTAAGAAATGTAGGATCTGGTGAATGAGAGAGGTCTGATTCTTCATTTTAATTTTACTTATTATAATTTCTGCAGTGGATTCTAAGGTTTCACATTAGGTCTTTAAACTGTCAATACAGCCTCCTTAACATTCTGTTGATTTGGTTCTAAGCTTAAGGGTTTTGTTCAGCTGCCTACATATTGCTCTCTGGTGTCACATGAAACAGCTTAGGCAAGCCAAGACTTCTGCCCAGAGCCAGCAGACATAGCACAGGATGCGCAGAGGCCCTGTACCCTTCAAGATTGGCAGCTGGGTGTCCAGGTGGGATGGTGTCAAGAACCTCAAATTAATCTAAAGGCCTAAATTTAGGCATGAGAATCAATTTCCTAAAATTGGGTGAGGTGAAACCCGGTACAAACCTAGATTTGGACAAACTCCATCTTGTAGTCCCACTAATTATGCTTTGGATTTTCTGGAGTATCTCAAACAGCACTGGCCAATTTTGTGGGGCTCATTGAGTCATGGCTTGCATTGCATCCAAGATATCTGTGTGTTGCTGGCAAATACGCAGTGCAGCAAGAAATCCATGCCTTTCTGGGGCAAGGGCTGGAGCCAATGCATGACACCATTGAGCACTATATTACCTGCCTCCAGGTACTCTGTCTAAAATAGATGAAGCCTGTTACCTTCTGGGGGGGTTTGTTGCTGAGTTGAGAGAGACCAGCATATTTTAAAACAGTATTTGTGAACAAATCATTTGAGCCAAGTTGGGAATGCACTCACTTGAATAGAGTGGACAGCTGTGTTCCCCATTCTAGACCAAAAAAATAAGTTTCCAGACAAAAAATAGTATTCTGCAGTTTTCAGACTCTGAAGAATTATTTCCAGGTTCTAATAATTTTGCAGTATTCATTCCTTTCTTAAAGCAAGGCAAACCTTGGTGTATGTTTCATGCTCTGCAAGGAAGCAAATACAATTGCTTGTCATAGAAAAGCTTAGTGAAAACATCCGTTTAAAATTCTGCTACTTGTCTGAAGAGACGTTACCTGCAATGGTGCATAGAGTCTTCTGTGAATCATGGAAAATCTGACAATTAATAACTTCTTTTAATTATTACTCTTTTCTCAAGCACCTACCATGAGGTTCTATTAATTAATGGTGCCTTGCTTTAAATCCTGCTGGAACAGAATGAAAATGTGAATTGTTAGAGATTTGATTCAATTAAATGTCCAGAATCTAGCCGCCTATTCAAACACCACTGAATCCCTTTAGTCTAGAAATGCTATGATGACGATTTTCTCTGCCAAATTTCTGATATTTGTTTCATGACTGTATGAAACATTGCAAGTCTGTTATGATTTTTTGTTCATCAGAATGCAAATAAAATTCAAGGAGAATGAAATGTGAGAAAGTATTGAAAAGTTGAAAACATAACTAGCTAACTGTTAGAAAGCAAGAGATGTTTTTATTTGAATGGCAAGTAAAGGTTCTGGTCTGTTCTTTTACCTGTTAGAGATGATATTTGGAAAGAAGCCTTAGCACTGAAATGATATTGGTATACTAAATTCTGGGGCTTTGCTGAATTTATTGGCACACTCTTGTTTTAATACACTATTGAATATAGTTTCATATTTGCATCTGTGAAATGCATATCCATTCACTTGAATGCTTGGGTACTATAGATGGCAAACTTTAATAAATCAAATCGACTGTGGTTGCTAATCCAGGAAAAACGGTGGTCTAAGAAAATATTTTCTGATGCATTGCTAAGCTCAGACATACCAGAGAGCCATCAAATGCAGATGCCAGGCTAATTTAAAAAGCGTGTAGGTGTCAAGTATTTGCAATAATATGTAAATGCAAGAAAAAACTCCTCTGGAACTGGGATCTGCATGAGAAATGATATTGTCTTATAAGTAGAGAGATGATAGCCTGTTTTTGTGCAGCTGCTGGATAGTGATGGATGGTGCTTACTTCTGAGATCAGCTTCACCTGACCAAGCCTGACCCACGGGAGGGACTGCAGGGCTGGGCAGCCCACACAGCCAGGGGCTCTGGGGACAAGGCAATGAGAAAGCATTAAAAATATGAGGGGGGCTTGGAGAAGGGACTAGCCTACTGCAACAAGCCAGCTTTGATGTTTGTACTTACTGCAAATAAATTGTTTGAGGAAATGGTGAGTTTGGAAAAGAGGAGAGAGGAAAACAGGAGAAGTCCACAGAATAATATTAAGGGGAAAATTTTGAGCTGCGTATCAGTAAAAATGTCCTTAAAGTGAAGCAGATAAAGACGCCAAGTATGGCCTCTGATTTTGGTTTTTGGGATGAAGTTTCTTTTCTTGCTTTTTTTGTCTGGTTAATGGTTTTCTTCAGTTATGCATTTATTCAGTTTTGGTACAGACATTAATACAAACCAATCAACAAAACTATGTAAATACAAAAACTCCTCACAAACTCTTCACTAGATGTTAAAAACATCCATCTTTTAACTGTAACCATGACTATACTTAACTGAGAGTACCTACAATACAAATGGTTAATACATGGGAGAACTATTTGTGCTACACATTTCATAATGTTTTTCAAAAATACAGCTAGGTTTAATCCTCATTCTACCTTCTCCCACTGTTATATTAATAGATAAGTTAGAGGAGGGTGAAATAGATACATTTGCAAAGCAAGGCAGAAAGAGCCAAAAGGCCAAGATAAGCATTGTGGAAGACAGGAGGGAGACCAGAGGAGTCTCCAGAGGAGCCAGCAGAGGTGAAATCTCTGGGCATCTCTCAGCAGAAAACATAGAGCTGTGACAATCCTGCGCTGCAAGGGAAACACGTGAGAAATTCAGATAGGCTTTTTTTTCTTTTCCCAACTGTTGTGAAGCTTGGAAATCTTTGTTTCCCAATTCAGTAATTCTTGCTATGTGTGCAGTTACAGTGCCCTGAAATGTTTGGGGGATCTCTCCCTAAAGCAATTTCAAAGTTCCTTAACCATGCCACAGCCACAATAGAAAACTAAGGGTTTTTTTATTCTAGAGAAAGCTGCTCTGCTACCCACTCCATGAAATGTGGAAGGAAAAAAGTCTGACATTCCCTGGTTGCAAAATAAATTTACTGGAACTTGTCAGGCAAAGGCAATATTCCAAGTAGTCATTTTGTTGTTCAATAAATTTCCATTCCCATTCACCTTGCTCTGTAAAACCTGCCCTTACTTTGCTACCAAATGAAATAAATCATGGCGTATTAGAGAAAAGTAGAGGGAGCAATTTTGTACACTGCTACTAGAGCTGTGCTTTCCACATAGCAACTATACTGATATTGAATGACTGACAGCAACTAAGGCAAAAATGAGCACGGGACAGGCTGTTGTGATGAGCTGACGCAAATTCATCTGTCTGAATAACACAATTAAGTATACTTCAGAAAAACATGACTAGGCAATCCCCAGACCAAGCAAAAAAATTTAAATACAGGGAAGACTTAAATGAAAAGTACCACTTTTTTTTCCCTCCCTTTTCAGTTTTAAGTAGAAATAGACCTTTCATCTTTCTGTTCTTCTGGCCTAGCACTGACACCAGGGTATACTTTTTTCTTACCAGCAGATAGACATAGCGTAAATGAGCACTGAGCTCTCTCATCTCTTTCTCCATATGTCATGTCCCTGATTAGATTTTTTTAGCTGCGAGATTGTATTTAAAAACAACAATTCTACATTAAAAACATGCCTTCGTTGTTTCTGCAAAATCATAAATCTTATCCTAAGATTACACATGGAAAGAGTTGGAGGGAAAAGAAAAGGGGGTAGGAAAGGGTGTACTTGGCCTGAATAAAAGGATTATTTTTCTTCTGTTAAAAATCCAGCTTTTTCTTTTCTCAGGAAGGATTGTGCTTTGCCTTCACAAGTGGTATTTTTCAAAGCTCTGAGCTGAATTCTAAATCCATAGGGTTTGGCACACCAAGTGGGTGTACACATCTGCAGAAGAAGCAGGCTTTCTACATCTCATTGAAGCTCCCGTCTCCAGGCATGGGGAGGAGATGCAGCCGCCTTGGGATGTGACATGAATCTGAACAGTCTTAGAGCTGCTCTAAATGAAGCCATTTGTTCGCATCTCTGCCGGACAGCTATGCCAAGGGGACTGGCGAGAGCGTAGCATGCCAAGCAAGAGTGCACCTGCTAACCACAAAGCCAGTTGCTGACATAGGTCCTAAGGACTGTAAGTAAATTTGATGTGCCTCTGCAAGGGCTAAGCACACCAGCTCTCCGTGCAATGCTGTCACTGTACACAGCCAACCGGAGCAACACAGAAAGCAGCAGCTCTTTGGCATGGTCTACCCCATCCTGAGCAGCTGTTGACCATGGGATGGTAGGACACAGTAGCATGGAAGAAAGTGGAAGACTCTGTTGATAAAAGCCAGGCTGGAGTTTGAAAGTTCTCCAGTTAAAATGAAAAAGAAACCCAACGAAGAAGGCCTAATAAGCAATTCAGGCTCTATCTTAAATCAGTGGCAACCAGCCCAAAAGAAGCCAGTCATCAGCCTTATTCCCAACAATAACAGCTTCTGAGCATTTAATGTGTTTAGTAGCTTTTCAGTTAACTCAAGCAGAGGAGGCAGCTGTGAAACTGCTACAGATATTCGAGCAATAACGCCTCCACATAAAAATGAGGCTGCTGAAAGACATTTTCAAGCAAAAGGCACACACACAAAAAAAAAAAAAAAGCCAGTGAAACTTCAGGAGACCTTCTTCTAAGGCAGAAATGAAAAAAATGTGCGGAGAGAGGGGATGGACCAAACCTTCAGAGATGTATGGTGGGGAAACAGGCCTGGAAGCAGCCTGGGACACAGCAGTGAAATTACAAAGTGAAGGAAGTGGCAATAGGGGACTTTGTGGCCATACCACTGAACGTTTAAGCACCTGTTTCCCAGGCATCAATCCACATAATGCATTTCACCATAACCAAAAGAGACAGGTGAGCTCTCTGCTACACGATTGAAGAAAACCAGGAACCACAGAAGGAGACCCACCACAGGCAGAACCACAGTGCTGAAAAAGGAGCTTTGTAATCTAGTGTGTGAGAAAGCCCAAGGGCAGAGATTAGGGCTGAAAAGACTTCATGTGAGCTGGAGATCAAGTGACTGCTTCCTTTATTCAGGCACTTGGAAGTGCTGCCAAGGGCGAGGCTTGGAGCGAGCCCATGCTTTCCTTCCTCCCTGCCTGCTAAAGTTGCTCCAGGGTTCATGGGTTTGTCAACAGGCCAGGGATAGCAAGGCAGTGAAGGGAGGAGAAACAAACAGAGAGGGATCATCTGCTGTGGAAGAGACCTAACTGCTTATACCCTCTCTACTGAATAGCTTAGTATGTTCAGGTTTCGCATTTACTAGCTTAGTTGGTGTTTGCAAATTCCATCTGTCCTGGCAAGAGGGTGGCCTCAGAACCCTTTGAAGGGGAAATACATGGAGATGGTAACATCACCATGAGTGCAGACAGAATCGGTGGAGAAGATCAGGACAGGCAAAGTGAACCAGACCTGCAGACACTGCAGTTAGGTGCATACCTGGAGCCCTATTAAGTGACAGGTTGAGGGTCACATTTCTTCTCAAGTTTCTTCCTTGGAGGGTCCCCTGCTAGTACTAGAGCATGCGTTTGGATCTATACAATGCAATGGCTTACACATTTGCTTTATCTGAAACGCAGTGCAGAGGTAGCTTTCGATGTCCGTGGGTTTTCAGCCTTTAGAAGAGGAGGTAGGCGCCCTGTCACAAGAAGAGAGAGCTGGTGTATAAAAAGATGGCCAACACTGGCACCATTTCTTCTGGCCACCCAGGTCTTGGAAAGCCTAGTTTTGGCAAAGAACTCTGAATAATGAATATCTGCTGTGTCTCAGCTGCAGGAGCACTGAAGTAAAGCAGGATCATAGATGCAGCCTTGTTTGTAACCCAACTTTCTTCAGGCAGCTAGCTGTGTGCAGGGCACTTAGCTGGCTGCATACACTGCATGAAGGGCCAAAGGGGGTATGTCAGGAAACTAAGTTTCCTTCCTGGCTGCCATCAGCCTATATGCCTGGTTTTGTAAGTCTGCATCTTCACTACTAAATTTAGCTGGTAGTCTTTGAACCTGCTTCTTTTCTTTGTCTTTCCTTCCCATCACTAAGCACAGGCACACAACATCTCTCCCAAATGCCGTGTAAAGAAAGCAGTTAATAGAAGCAAAAGGTCAGAAATGGCATTGCAACTTCCAATTTCACAGTAATAGTCATGAGATGTGGTTGCTTTACATTGCTTCTTTCCTAAATCAGAGGCAGAATTGGAACAGATTCCTTTTCAAGCATTCAGCTAAACAGCCAGCAATGAGATTTAATTTAATTCAGAAAACAGGTTCTCACTAATTCATTCAGAGAATTTTCATTATAATCATTTGCACAAAGGCACAGGCCATGACTGACAGAGATGATGTGGTTGCCACCAGCTTACTACAGAGTCAAAAAATTAGGCACCTGACCCACTAGATGATTCAGAAAGAGGCATTAGCTGCCCAAGGATGCAGTACAGCCAACTGAGAGAGCAATTAACTAGTGATTTAGAGAGAATTAAACTCCTCAGAAAGATAATCCACACAAAAGCCCTACACACAGAGCTAGAAGCTGCATAGGACTAGCTAATAAGAAAGGCTGAGAAAGGGATGTTTTTGAGCACTTCTCCCTCCCCGGAGCTTAAACATCTCATTTGCAGCTGCGTGTTACATGCTCCTGTTTGATTCAGAGCCTTTTGTCAGAAGAAAGCACCAATTCAGCAGGAATCATTTTAAAGGGAGGCGGGAAATGGTGATGATAATACCCATCTCAGCTTGAAGTCATTCAGGAGTGCACCTCCCACCTGCAAGCAAAGTGTCTTGAGTAAAAAGCAACCACAGAGATGGATGTGCTTGTCCTTCATCCTTCCTCCCTGAGCTGAGCGGGGTGACTGCTCAGTTGTGAATGTCAGAGGAAAAAGTGATAGGCAGAGGTGGTCCATGGGCACCAATGATCCCTATCCAGGGTGGGCCCTGCCCTCCCTGGCCCCATTTCGGTGCCTGCGCTGAGCCCAGCACTGCCAGCAATGTGAAGGCAGGGCACCCCAGCAGACACCACTCCACACCCCCACCCCACAGACTCCAGGAGCTGAGGTCACACTTTGCACTGATTTGTAGGACCGAAATCCCAGAGTGTCCTGGGCTCCATGGAGATTGGGGGTGGTGCATTTTCAACATTATTTCCCTCAGCTTAGGAGCCTGTGGGAGTCTTTGCCTCCAGTTATGGGACAGAAGAGTACCTTTTAATCTCACCCTGGCAGTGATAGCTTCAGTACAATTTATGCAACAATAGATTACAGGTATTTACTAACACCTGCATAAACAAGGAAAAAAATGCCTTTTTTCTAGTTTGGGATGAGTGGAACATTAAAACATGTAAAACCAACCTTTACAACCAGACTTGCTGCAGGATTTCCTCCAACAATTTTGTAATGTGTCTGTGCTCAACTTTCAAGCATCTCATATAAAGTTTACCTGTACTTCTTCCTTTCACCAAGGACACAGCTTTCCTAGGTCGCAAGACCAAGACTGTACCGTTTAAAAAGGGAAACAAACAGCTTTCTGGTGTCATCAGGTAATTTTCCAGTAAACCACGAGAGGGCGGGTTGAGTTCTCTATACAGCTTGCTTCAGACAGATTTTTACAAGCAACGGCTGAGAACAGTCACAGTTTTAAAGCCCGAATTATTAAACTAAGGCCCAGCGAGCAAAAATAGTAACACACAGATCTTTGATCCTAGCATTTTTTGTGTGCATAGTATCAATCTAATACCCTCATTGCTTTTCTTCTGGAAAGAAAAACACCTTTCTACTCAATTTACAAGCGAGAACTGAGCAACTCTCCCTTGCTTTACCCACCTGCTCTTAGGCAAAATCAGTTCTAACAAGTTAGCTGCTATGCCACATTTTTCACATATCTCCCCCAGCTTTCTCTTTCCTCTACCCCTTTGCCACTGCCACTTGCCCATAACCAGGGCAGCTTGCAAAGCAAACACTTGGGACAGCAGTATCCAAACCTCTAAAGTGGTGAAGCTAGGTAGGCACATACTGTGGCCTGTGAGCCTGTCCTGGTTTCAGCTGGGATAGAGTTAATTTTCTTCCTAGTAGCTGGCATAGGGCTGTGTTTTTGATTTAGGATGAGAATAATGTTGATAACACACTGATGGTTTAGTTGTTGATAAGTAGTGCTTACACCAGTCAAGGACTTTTCCAGCTTCCCATGCTCTGCCAGGGGCACAAGAAGCTGGGAGGGGGCACAGCCAGGACACCTGCCCCAAACTGGCCCAAAGGCTGTTCCATACCATATGGTGTCACGCTCAGTATAGAAACTGGGGGAGTTGGCTAGGGGGCAACGATCGCTGCTCGGGGCCTGGCTGGGCATCAGTCAGTGGGTGGTGAGCAATTGCATTGTGCATCGCTTGTTTTGTATATTCTATTATTATTGTTATTATTTTCTCTTCCTCTGCTGTCCTATTAAACTGCCTTTATCTCAACCTACGGGTTTTACTTTTTTTTTCCGATTCTCTCCCCCATCCCATCAGAGGGGGCAGGGGGAAAGTGAGCAAGCAGCTGTGTGATGCTTAGTTGCTGGCTGAGGTTAAACCACAACAGAGCCCAAGGCAAAATCTCATTCACTCTTGGAAGGAGCAGCCTAGCCTGTCTCCTAAACTTTGGCATTCACATCACATGAAGGACAAAAAGGTGTCAATCTCCATCCAACAGCATCTCTCTACATCAGTATTTAGCAGGAACTGGTGCATGTGAAGAGTCATAGTCTTGTAGTGCTGGAAAGTGGCTGACATCTCTTCCTTGAGAAAGACATGTGGAGACCTCAGACCTGGCCACAAACTAAGACTGATCAGGGTCCAACTGATGTGACACATGCCCAAGCCAGATCTCTGGAGACCTCAGCTGATGTCCTCAGCACCAAGTAACATTGATCCCTACATGGTAAAAAACCGAAAAAGGCAACCTGAATTGGATGCTAGGGTACTGGGCTGAGTGGCTGTAAAAGAAGTGCTCCAATCATTGACATCTTGGGCATAAGCCAGGAACAAGCATGCTAGAACCCCCCAAAGGCACCACAAAACAGCAGAAATGGCAGCAGATCATTGTTCACCTGATGTAGCAAGAGCTATCTGAGTGTGTGGTGAGCAAATTATAACTTTTCTTTGTCCCAAAAAGTCTGCATTTTAGAGGTAAGCTTTGTGAGTTACACATATTCAAAGCTAAGTATATGCAAAGATCTACCAAGATCTTCTTTCTTGTCCACATGGTTAGTATTGAGCAGGCCTGGAAGAAATATCAGAAATCATTACTAAGTGGAAATTTTTATTCAAGGCTACAAAACCAGAGTTTTCTAAGACTTAGGACCTTACAAGAGGCAAAACCTGAGCACTCTGCTAATATAATATATTAAGCACCAAAGCTGACATAATCTGTTCAGGACTTACATTTGCTGTATAAAAACCCTGTCTCAAGATGACATAGGAGAGCCATCCAAATGTGGTCCAAATCTATGTCTAAATAAAGAAATATATATGGAATATATAAAGGAATGTTTCAGATGGGGTCTAGGGAGTGCCACATCCAAACCTGATCTCCCACCTGCAGAGCTGGGTGATGTGGGCTGTGTCTTGTTACCTTGAATCCTGGGTCCCAGACTTTGGAAATTTAAGTCTAGGTTTGTGAAACAGTGCAGCAGAGCCAAAATAGAGAAGGGCGAACACCATTTTCAGCATTTGTCACAGGTCCCTAACATGGAGGTGAAACACAAGTGTATATCTAGCTGTCAGGGAACTCCTGCTCTTGATTTTTAGGAGAATTTGAGTTTGGACATTTACCTACAGCTAACGTCAGCTTGATTGGAAATAACATATGCAATTGATCATGCTTCTGAAATAAACTGTAACCAGGGGGTCCTATAGTGTTTTCTCAAACAGCATGAAACATTTTGACCCTTAAAAAAAGACAATGTTATTCAGATTATTTATTGAAAACTGTAAAATATATAATACATTATTCAAATATATATGTAGAGTTAGTAATTTTCAGCACATCTTTCAACCTCTAAATGAAATCAAAAACACATTGAGGTGAAAAATTATCTTGATTGTTCAAGTTGGCTTTCTTCTATTTGGATTCTCAACTGTCTTGATCTAAATCTATAAAGGATGACTTACAACTGTCACACACTCCAGATAATGTTTGGTAATGAGAAAAGTCTAGCCTGTCTTGGGCCTTGCACATATGTACCCAAAGGCTTCATATATTGCAATTCACAGGGTAAGTGGACAAGTTGAATGAAAACAATGGAGTCAGCTGCCGAAGGAGTGCGTGGTAAACTCTCAGCTAAGATCTCAAGAAGGCAATCAAGGTCACTTCCTACAAGAATAAGCAAAGAAACAAAGTGAGGGCACTAGGCCTCTTCCATGTACTTTTTGGGGCTGAAGCTCACATTTGTCAGTGGTTCAAAACCTCTTCTCTGCCTTCGGTGCTGGAAAAGTACAAGCAGCAGAACGAGCATGGCCAGAGCTATAAGTGCTCCTCCAATTGTGGATCCAACCATGACAGCCCACGCTTGGGTTTCTTCAAGTGAATCTGGAAATACGAAACATATGAAGTGAGGACAGCCCATAACTTCATTTCTCAAATCACAGGGAGAAAACAAATATCCCACAGCCTTGTAATTATGATTACTTGTGTGGCTTAGAGACCCACTGGCCACAAGGGAAGCTGGTAATGCACCATGCAACCAATGCACATGCCAGAGTCAGAGATGTTTCCTGCCAGAGAAGTCTACAGCTGAATTTAAACTTCAACCTTTTATACAAATTAAAGTGTTGAGAATGGGAAGGATTAACAGTGAGAAGACAAAAAGATCATTCTTTTATCTCATTTGGCCAAAATTATGAATGATTTAAGCAATTCTTTCTATAATGACATTTCAGCATAGCTGCTTCCAAGCTATTTTGGTCAACAGAAAGACCTCAAATTTTCCTGTAGACCACAAAACAGCCTATTGTCAGTTTTAACTGAAAACACTACTTAGTGTGGTTCTGTCGAGCAGCTCCAGATTGCATCCTCTGATTTTGAACCACTTCTGGGGAATCACCTCTGTCTTCTAAGATAATGTTGCCTGTCCTTAAAATAATCCTGCTCCACTTGGCTGAATAACTTCATTTTGTGTTTTCATTTATGCTTTCAGAAGCAAAAATTGCTTGCTGTCCTGTTCTGAAAAATGCTACATATACCAAGATGGCAATAACTGCATTTGCCTAAATATTCAGACAAAAATCTCTTAAAGGGGCTTAAGATGTTTAGAAGGTACTTAGATTTATGGGCTTAAATCTAGATGGCTCAAGGAGATGTCACACTGACTAAAAAAGCAACTAGAAGTTATATGCCCTAATCTGCAGTCTCCATTAACAAAAGAGTTGATGGCAATCATGCCCAAGTTCGGTAAGGTCCCAAAATGAATTTTTTACCACTTTACCACCTCTCAAGTAAAAGCTAGCAATGCATTACATATGTTGATTTCTAATGGGGTTACATGAAGTAAAATTAGTGAGTTACATTTTTAGATAAAAGAGAAGGGTTTGGATGTAAAAACTTTATTGTCTGAACACTGACCATGCAGACAGGCATAGATACACTGCTTCACAGTGAGCTAACAATTTACCTAGGTGGGAGTTGGGAAGCAGCAAAATCACAAAGCTGCCTTTTTTGCTCTCTGGGTACCTCATGTCCAAGGGGCAGCAGCGTTTCCAAAGCAGGAGGGGGGACAGAGGTCCAGAGGGAGAAAAACTGAAATTCCATAAAAGGGGGAGTTTAAATTTTCAGGAGAAATTCTGGGGACACCCCTGAGAAAAGCACTGCAAAAGCAGCTAGCATGCCTGCATAAGTCAGGGCTCCCCTGCATGAAGGCAGCCTGAGGACAAGGGTTTCAATCTTTTGCAGTCTGTAGACCTTTAAACAGTCTCCACAGATTAAAACCACAGATATGTGGTAATCATTTAGAAGAAATTTCTGGCCACATAGATTAGATAAGCACCTACTGCCTCTCAAAGGCATACAGAGGTGGAGGAAGAAAATGCTTACATTTAATCTTTGGTAAAGCATCTGAAGCATGGTTTTCATGTATTTCTTACTCTTGTGCCTTTTACAAATATTTGCAACCCATGTTGCAAGTTTTGGATTTTGTGCATAAATACTTTGCTTTCTTGGTTTCTGTCTTTATCTGATTTGTGTCAAAGGTAATTACAAACAAATAGACAAACCCTAAGGCACATCACACCTATGGACAATGAAAATCTTTAAAATTGGGGTTTTATAACACAAAACACACAGGTACATCTCTCCAGTGTATCCAAAGATTAATGGAGTTCATCTCTAATGAGATTCATGGTGTGGGACCCTGTGCAAAACAAGTATTTTCTAATGACTGGCATTAGCCAGACAAGCTCCCTGGCAGAGTGCCTGACATCTGACAGGTTAACGGATCCTGTAACAGGCATAAACAGTGCTGGAAGCAGAAGCCAAAATCAAGACTCCTCAACCTCAAAGGAGCACCGTCGTCAATGCCGGAGCAGTTCAAGTTGATCCGTTCTGCAGCAAAGCAAACTAAGTTTGTGCACACTTGTAGTTGCCACAGCTTACCTGGTGAGTTCTAACTACTGTAACAATATGTGATTGCTAGCGAGCAGGTGAATAGACCAAGCATTTTGTGAGTGTGCCATATTTTTCAAACATCTGTGTCATTGAAAACATGAACTGTCTCATCTCTTGGCCTGGAATAGCTTCCATACCTCTGAGACGTACCTGGCAGGTCAATGGCATAGGTGTAGCCGAGCTGCTCCGCAGTTTGGAAGAGCTCGTCGTTGGTCACAGGAGGGAAAAAAGGGACCATGTTATACAGTCTGTTGTGACCAATGGGGGCCAGCTCCTCAGGCCAGGCATCGTCAGGGGGGCTAAACCGCTTCATCCACTCGTCAAAGATGGCATCAGTAAAGGAGTGAAGAACCTGCAAATCCAGGCATGGGTACGCACATTTATTAAGCTCTTTCAGAACTCAACAGCATTTAAAACACTCTCACCTAAGTTGACAGGAGTTTTTGAAAGAGAGAGAAGAGGGTAATCTAATTTAGACGGGATTTACAGAATAGGAAACCAGGAAAGCTCATGAGAATGGAGTAAACTGCTCTCCTGCATGGGACATTTTCCTGTATATGTCCTTGTTGCTGCTTGTTCATAATAAGCTCTTTCTCCAGACAGTTTAATATCAGCTGGCGTTGAATGGGCATGTCTGTCCTCTCAGGTGAAGGCCCATTGAACTCATTCAGGTGAATGTACCTCTCAAACATATTTTAATCTCTCTCGTCTCTGAACAGGTCTGGAAAATTGTGGGAAATTTGATGTCTTCATGCTCATTTTAGAGCATGCCACCAGCACCGCAGCTCCAGGTACCCATGAATTTGATTAGGTCTTGCCCAGTGAGTTTATAGGTGTATAACACACTAATACAAGAAAGTTGTTTCCAAGTTGAGTTCCAACAACTATGACAAATGTCTGGAGCAGTTCAAATTGATTTCTGATGTACTACTTTTTTTAGTTATCACACTGGAAAAAAATTAGAAAATATCTTACAGAAAATAATCTTGCATATAAAATTACAGCATAATGAAATGAAGATTTCATTGTGTAAGAAAAGAATTAATATAAGAATTCAAGAATTATTAAGGAAGTAATCTGGAGAACCACTACATAAATATTTGGGCTAATTTCTCCAACAAAAGATTGCAATCTTAAAAAAAAGGTAAGAAAGAAATAAATTGTATTAGAATTTCTCTACATAATCACTGCGGTTTAATCTAACAAACAGGAAAAGAAATTGGCATGAATTTATTAGGAAAGACGTGTAAGCCAAGTCAACCATTTCCTTTGGACACTGCTGTTTGTGCTGCTCATTGCAGTGCAGCACCGTACCAATGCACCAGTGAAATCACACTATTTCTATTCCCCAAGAGACTCTGAAATTAGATGTGCTTCCTTTTAGCCTGTGGAGTTTTAAACGAAGAAACAAACTACTCCAGTTTACTGCTCTAAAATGACTAATTCTACTTTCAGTTTTCTCATTGCTGTAAAATTGTCTGCTGTAAGCCGTTAAATTTAGATACCACTTAATCAGAGGATTCAGGGCAACATGACTTGTAATAGCAGCTCTTCTCCCTAAAAACTTATTTTAAATTTCACAAATCACCCCGAGATTTCTTCCTTCTTTATTTGACCATTATGCAGACATGGCAGCATTCAGGAAAAGAAAAAAGATTTCTCCTTTTCTTTTTAAAAGACTTATTTTTAGGGAATTCACTTGTGTTCTACAAATCTCTGGTGAGACAGCTGCCTTGTAGCCACAGCCACTGCCACTCAAGCTGGGAGGAAAAGACATACCACAAAGATGGGATCATTGGCAGCTGCATGAGGGAGAACACTGGTCCCATTCAGGAAAGAGTGAGCCAAATTATGAAGGCTCAGCATCGGTGAGTTAAGGACTCCACCTGGTTTATCGAAGCCCTCCAGAGCATTCCTGTGGATGGGTAAAAACAGCATCAGGTAACCACATTTTGCTCACAAACACACACACGAAGAAAACCCGTGACGCAGCCGGCTGTGGAGGAGCTGAAGGACAAACCTGAAACTGAAACTGGAATTGCGGAAAAAGGGGGGGCTGTCGAACTCCTGTAAGGAAAGGCACCTCCTGACATCCTCCACGGTGGGCAGCTGCTCGCTGGAGCCCCTGGGTGGCCTCCGCCGCAGCGGCCCTTCATCACTCCCATTGCACAGTGTGACCAGGCGGTTGTAGTCATCCAAGCTGAGCATGAAACAGAAAGACACACTAGTTAGAAGAAGGTGATGATGCCTGGATTGCTGGCTTTTTCTCCCATGGTATAAAAGAGGCCTTGGCTGTACATGTGAGACAGCAGGGGTTAGGGACTGACACCCCCGGGACATCTCAGTTGATCTCCCGTGGCCTGGGAGCTGAATTTATTGCAGGACTACCACCATGCCATGACTTTCTATGGCTCTGCAGCCTCTGTGGACCATCAGTGATATGGACCAAGACTCGCCAGGCTCATTCTCCACAGAGAGAGGATCATAGAATCATAGAATCATAGAATCATTAAGGTTGGAAAAGACCTCTGAGATCATCTAGTCCAACTGTCAACCCAAAATACCATGTCTACTAAACCATGTCATGGAGTGTCACATCCATGTTTTAGATGTTTTAGAAAAGCCAAGTACGGCTCCCTTCACACCTACTCCCCTCCCAAAGGCTTTGGGAAAATGCTTTTTGCCAGACAACCTAAAAAAGTATTTTGAATGGAAAAACTTTCAGTCCTGAGGAAGGACTAGTTTTTTAACTGTTAACAAAGAGGAAAAAAAATCAGGAAATTCCCACTGTGGAGTGGGCTAAGAAAATGCAAAGAATGACCGTAAACAGGATTTCACTTTCTATCCTTCACGCCCTTCAGAAGAAAAGTAATTGCAATGTATAGCATCCTCTTTTTCAGGGCCTGGAGGACACTCTGCTGTTGCAAGGGTTGCCCACTAGCTAATGGGGAGCAAGTCCTTTATGTCAGGGAGAGAAGGAGGGGAGGAGGTGGAGAAAACCAGTGTGACACTTGTAAAAAAATTCTGTGCTAGTCAGTATAAAAAAAAAAAGGGTATTTTCAGAAACTCCTGAAGTGAACAAAAGCCCTTCTCTGTTTGACCTTGGCAAGGCAAAAGTTTAGTCACTTCAGTTTTCAAGAAAAAACAAAACCCTACTTATCTTGGAGAAAAAGCAGGGAAAGATTTAAAGCCAACTGGTGCCTAAAGCTAGACTTCAAGTAGTTCTTTAGGTGCCCAGAGAAAGAGACTCTTTTGAAAAGCCGTGAGCTCTCAGTACCTTCTGACAGTGACTGGCTGCACACTGCCCTGGAGCTGACAGGTTTTGTGAGCATTGTAACCAGCAGCATCTTATGTCGTAGCACCCCAAACCTGCACGTTAAAGCCCTGCCCTCACCCAAACCAGTATAAGCTTACAGACAGCTGGCAGCAAGCACAGGGCTGTCTCTGTGTCTTCCAAGTGAAATCTCGACCGCTTTGAAGCCAGTCCCAAAACTGCACTAAATATATCAGGGTTAAGATCTCACCCAATACAAGGGAACAGACTTTTCAGCCTATCTCTAGCTTCCTATGTGCCAAAACAGTTTTCTGTTTGTGCTGCCAAAATCAGTTGGGTGTTTGTTACAGAGAAATGACACGCAGGCATTTCTTCTTTAAAACAATACCTGCCAATGTGCAAACTCTGCAGACTTTTGGCAGCCTTGAATTGGCTGAATCAACTAAAATCCTGTACCAAAAGAATCATCTTTAAAAATATATACTTCCATAATACCAGGGGGGGAAGTTTACACAGCACCATCTACACACAAACCGACCATGATCCCCGGTTTTAAAAAGTACATCTTGGATCTTTTCCTGCCACTCGCTCACACTGAGAGAGCAGCCCACACTGTTAATACTGAATGAAAGCAAGGTCTGGACAGTATGCAAGCTTGCCCTAGATATTCTCATACCTGTTACAAACTATTTGCCATCGGGAGAACCTGGAGCTCAGGCTGATCAGCTCTGAGTCATCCGGACGCGACGCTCCGAAGAGCTGGTCCGTGCAGACGTCGCACTCATTTCTACCCGTGGCAAAGTTCCAGTAGGGCAGCGCAAAGGAGTCGTTGCCCATCAGCCGCTGCAATGGACAGAAACGCATTAGCAAGGAATCACTGTCAAAGGAAAGAGAAAGAAAGGGACTCCTGCAAGTCATCTCACTGGATATTTCACTGGATGTTCTGCTTTTCATTCCGCATTTCAACTACACGCACTTCACAGCGCTGCTCCAACTCCTTTCAAAAAATTGGGGCATTAAGTCAGTCCTAGCAAAGACATTGTCACTGGTTATTCTACTGTTGGCCTGCACTTCTTCTGGCCATGTTAGGCTTTCTACTAATTCAGAGATCAGGCAGGAGAGCAGGAGCAGAGGTGAATCGAGCCTTAAGGAACTAAGGGGCGTTCTGAGTGATGTAAGCGGGTAATGGGTAAAATTGTGCATGTGGTTTACTTTCGCTCCACAAAGGCTAGCCCTGGGGAAGAATCTGAGCTTGTACTAATAGAGGAATACAGTGCATTTGCTTGTGCTGGCTTGTTAGATACAATTTCATGCAAGCGAGATCCTGCAGCTATTTTGATACCAACTACTTTCATTAGAGATCTGCAAGGCTGAAATACAGTAACATTGCCAATGTAGAAGTAATGCAAATGGAAATGAGTCAATGGTTCAGCAACTGACTGTCGGGCACGTTAACATATATTTCTTTAAAAGATGTATTGCTAAATATACGGACGTATTAAATGTATAGCATTGCACACTTAAAGGAGGTAATATTTAGAGTTGCTTTCCTTAGGAGGGTATCTTCAACATCAGCAGACAATATCTGTTACCGAGTTTTACGTGTAGGTGTTGCTTTGATTTTATTAATAAATACTGTTAATTCACATCTTCTGTCCTCTGTTGTGGAGATGAACAAAAAAAATCTCCATGATAACCTTCACATCATTGTTCACAGTGAGAGACTGTTCAGTCCTCAGTATCCTGAAAGCACTAAGTTCACTTTAAACAAAAAGGGATCCATGAGCTTCTGGGAGTTTGGGTAAGAATCTACCCTAGGAAATAGCTTACCCTTGGATGGCTCGACAAAGTCAACATAGCAAAAGAGAGAAGCTGCATGAGGAAAGGGAAAGGCTGTTCAGCTAACCTGCAGGTCTCTCTCCAGCAACAGCAAATGGTACCTATGCCAAGTAACAAAGGCAGGTCCTTGATGGGAGAAATCGATACCTGTGAAGGGGCGGCCAGGTCCTACAACGGGAAGATAAAATAAGCAGCAACAAATGAGGCTCAAGAGAAAGAGAGCACCTTCTTCTATTGCCTGGAGTGGAGTTAAACAAAAACCTGCAGCTCTGCACCTTTGGAAAGGGCGCATGCATCAGAAGCTACAGCACTTAGACGGGACAAGTGAAACAAAGTCTTCTGTGGATGTTCACTTCAGTGTTTCTCAAAACTTCACATTCTCCCAAAAGTTGGATATTGTGAAGATTTCTGATGGCTTTAGTGGATTTTGGTTTTAAGAAGCAGTCTTATTGTCTAAAATCTTATCTCCTTGCTAATATGTACCATATTATCTCATTCTTTTGCTCCGTGGCAGGATTTACACCATGTATTTATCAAGAAAACCTCACCATTTTCCATAACCTGCCAACAGTAATTCAAAGTGTTCTTTGCCAATTTTCTTCAAATTGTGCTTGTTATGTCTTGTATTCTGCTCTTGTTATCACATGTGAGAACTAAGACACTCAAGGGCTAGGGGCTTCAAACCACATATGGATTTGTTTATCACTGCAGCAAGCTTCAACCCACATACAAATTTATTTATCACTGCAGCAGCTCTGGAAGTTGCCTCTTTCTCTTGCCACATGACCATCCTGTCCCCTGATGGACCTTTGCTCTTGCTAGGCCAGAGACTGCTTTCTTCAGCCCTGCAAAATCGAATCGTGTCAGAAGGGGAGACTGAAGAAAAGCCCACTGCAGATACCCACTAGCAAGGAGGTAGATATGGGGTGTTCAGTTTGCATATAGGACTGCCAGGTAGAAAAGCCATATTGCTGCCTCTTCTTGCGAGAGCTGGGCTTTTCAAAGTGGAACTGGCATAGGTACTTCTGTCTAGAAGAGCAATGAGGATTAGGAATCCTGATTTGGGAGAAAGCATTCGGTTAGATACCCAAGCCTCTAACCTGGTTTGGTTTTAAAAGCTGGTTGTGGTTAGTCAGGCAAATCCCATCCTTAGTGACTTGCCGAAGGCCACAGAAAGCAGTAGCCGCCAATGTCCCCGCATGGTCTCTGGCTTCACAGCTGCAGAGCCCCTTTCCATTGCTGCTGCATCTACCTTGTCCTGTGGACTAGGAACACCTTTTTGAAGTGAATCACTGTCTGACCACACTTTGCTTCACCCAACAGCGGAGCCTGTGAACTGCCTCCCTGTCAGATGGAGGATGCACCAGGAGCGTGGCCAGTGTGCTTTTGCCACCACAGGGCTTTCGGTCACAGGAACCAGACTGCAGCAGGTCTGAAGCAAGCCTCCCTCAACTGCGGGTGGCCACCAGCTCCTCAGCACCAACTGTTTCACTCCACAGATCTGCTCCTACTGGGACTTACTGCTCACTAGGTTAATGCAGCTGTGTTAAGCATACTTACATTTGTTCAGCAATGATACTTCTCACCCTTTACCTGCAGAGCCCCTTGGATAAGAAAAACACTAACCTAATAGCGTGTCTCTGACTGAGTAGTAATGAAGCCAAACAAAGTAGTTATAAATACTACAGTTGGCAATTTGAGGTTCCTCTCCAGTGGGGCCAAGCAGACTTATCCAGTGCTGAGTTGCAATTACATAGTCTGGGTGAATGGTTGTCTTTGCACGGTCTAGAGCATCGAAGAACTGTTCTCTCTCCTCTGCCGTCAGGGAATGGACATCCTTCCTGACAACTGGTGGCTTCCTCACGTTGCAGTCAGGGCCAGTCCAGCCAAACTTGCAGTCACCACAGTTATAGCCAGCAAAGTTTCCTGAATCAAGAGGGAAAGAGCAGTCATGACATCATGAATCAGAGAAAACTAACAGTGAAATGCAGAAGAATTAAGAATTAGCGCTCTTTTCCTCCAGACATGCCAGCTCCTGGAAGGGACAGCAGCTGGGCAGACTGATAGCTTTGCCAATTGCCTAACCAGAAGGATGGCTCGCTTCCCAGAGCCACAGCAGGGCCAAGAATCACACTCAGCCAGTTGGGGAGGTGAAGCACTGGGTAAGGGCTTGACGGCCCAAGATACTGTTTGCTCTGCAAAGCCCTGAGGCACGTGAGGAGTCTCACCGAACAGAGGGCTGAGCACTTTAGGTTAAGCATGTGATGCTTTGCTCGATAGGCTCTCAAGTACTTCCAGATTTCCAGGATGAAACCCAAAAAAGGGTCAGCTCACGTGGATCCTTAAGCACAGAAGAAAATCCCCAAACAAAAAAGTTCTCTTAAGGACAAAAACTAGTTCTCTTAAGGACTAAACTTAGGAAAAACTAATGTCTGTTAACAATATATCTGGGACCAAACACAATCCTGGACAAGCACCAGAGGTGCTGCAGGTCAAGCTTTAAGCGTTATTAAATGGTGCTGCAATAAGAGCCTGAAAAACACTGCAGTACCACTGTTCCCTGCTGGCATCGTTCCTAAGGCAAGTAATCAGGCCTGCTCTAGGCTATTAGCTCAGACCCTCCAATGTGGTGGAAGAGCCCAGGAAAGCAGAGCTTGCTTTAAGCATGGCCTCTCACTCACTGTGGCAGACTGCCAGTAGCAGCAGCAAAGGCCCCGCTGCAGCTTGCTTTGCCTTTGCTGGGGGAGACAGGGAAGGACCGTTCCTGCAGCGAATATCTGCCTCCTGCCCACACACAGGTAGGCTGCTGGCGTAGCAGTGGTGTAGAACAGTGGGCATGACTGACAGGGGAAGGAGGGAAGACAGGGGCATCCAGGGCTCCTCTGGGATCTCCCCTCAGTTCTCCAAAATCTGCACTAAGACTACCTAACCCCACCTGGCCTTCAACCCCATGTACACGTCCACTCCACAACAACCATGTCAATCGTCTTCCAAAATGCCACAAAGTCTCACTGTTCCCCACACATATTGGCACTGCTAGACCCAGGACAGGCTTTGGGCTATCATGGAGATAGGAAAGTGGCTTATGAAGTGTTCCTGGATGGGCAGACATCCCTAGGCTGTAGGGTTGAGTCTATGAGCAGAACAATGGTTAACACTAAAGTAGGATCCCAGATTGTCAGGGGCTACAGGACTTACTACCAGTTTCCAAGACCCCCAAGGTTATAAGGGCTGTTACCAAGAAGGCTATGTGGCTTATGGCTAGCTCTGGGATAAGGGCTGCTGAGCCCTAAACATTTGTGAGAGAATCCTGTGAGACCTACCAAGAGGACATGAGGACTCTTAACTTTAGGTTTGAAGACCTTATGGTTACTTCAGAGGCTCTGAGATCTATAGGTTTACATGCCACCATGAAGCTTAGGACCAGTGCTAAGGTTAGGGACCACAAGGGTGAAGACTTCAACAAGGGTTTGGATCATGCACAGCCTGACAGCATACCATAAGGATAGTTTCCAAGTGCATGACTTACATTTCATCCCAATGCAGGCAGGAGCAGCTGGGCTCAGCTGCCATGTTCCAGCTAGGATCCAAAGAAGGCGGCACCCAAACCCAGGGGTCTGCATTGGTTTAGGGGGATAAAGACTTTGCCAGAAAAAGCAAGTAGTTTATAGTTTTATGAAAGAAAGAAGATTTCATCCATGTGTTATGATGAGAGTGGAGATTAAGATGGGGAGGAAGCAACATGGAATGTTGATCACAATATCCTGAGAGTCCCATCAGAAGAGCACAATTGCTGTTGCGAATTTGGTATACTCCACTATCTGTATACTTGCTCATTCATAACAACTCAGGCTAGCTATTAGGGCCCATCACATTCTCCAGCCTGTACTGACCAGATGACAAATACCAGAAATACCTTGCAACATTGCCTAATTAGGCCATGTATATTGCACAAATTTAAGTACATGGACCATGAACTTCTGGAAAGCAGCTGTTGTCCCCTCATGCCCAAAGGTATAATTCAATCCTTTTTAAGAGAAGGGGGGCAAAGCAGGAATTAACTATGAAAATATCTGTCAACAATCTTTTTTGAGATTGGCTGTCATGCTTCCAGTAATTCAAATGACCCATCTACTCACAACTTTAGATAAGCATCACATTGAAATGCAGCACTAACAGAACCAAAGTTAGTGCAGGACCAGGATTGTCCTGTCTGGTCTTGGTACCAGAACAAGACTGTACCAGTCACTTGTTGAAGCTCTGATGATGCCTATTCATCTCTCAGTGAGGGCCCTTTGAATCTACACATCTCTTGATGCCTGAGATCATTTTATCGGCCAATATCCATATTTTAGGTATACTCTATGCACCTCCTCAGGCTATGAAAAGATATTTGCAAAAGCCTGAAATGATGAGTCATCTTCATGAAGAAAAAGCTTTTTCCCACCTGTACGGCATCTGGAGCCAGGTGGACCAATGATTCCTCACCTGTTTCCAATTGGCAGGTGTTAATTATATACAACTGATGCTCTGCAGGATTTTCTCCCTTAACTGCCTAATCTATCAAGTAATCCAAGATGTCCATTGTTTCCACCTCTTCACTTGACACTTTTCAATGGACATGAGCTTTTACTGAGTAAGAAGGAGGACTGCAGTGAAGAAGAGACTGGCAAACAGGAGGAGACAATTTCCAGGCAAAGTGATATTTCACACTGCAGTATTTCTGCTGATTGTGTTAAATTTTTTCATAACATCCTCAGGTCTATTTTGCAGTCTTCTTTTGTTAGAAATGCACACAACAACAATACTTCATGAAATTGAGAGTTGCTTTTTCTCATTTTCTTTCACTACACTCTGTGCATCACAGGACTGTCGTTATGAAGTAGCTGAAATGGTGAGAACTTGATGGAGGTCTGTAGGATTTCCCACATTGCAAACAGGAATGACTGCAGTAGACAGACCCAGGTTTTTTATGTCCCACCCAAACCACTTTTTCAGCATTTGTTTCTAAAGCACTCTACTAGGCCACTGGTCTGGAAATGATATATTGCTATTTTCAGAAAGTTCATTTACTGTCTTGTGGACTTCCCACATAGCACTGTGAAATATACGTCCGAGTCTCTTACAACTTAACTTCAATGTCTGCTGCGCTGGTGGTGGGGATTTCAATGGTACAGCTCTAGGAGACCAGGAAAAGTAATCTCATATTTTCAGGATGTAGCACACCGTAGACATTTTCAGTAAGACAGTGAGACCTTTTCAAGGTCCTTTTGAACACAGGGTCTAGGAACATACAGGGATTCATACCTTAGCATTGTTTTGCCTTCAGTGACTAACATGTAGCAACTCGGTGTGCTACTTCTCTGAGGCTATGCCAAGGACAGCAGAGGTTATTCTCACCTCTTACGGTTTCTAGAGAACATAGTGTGGCAGGTTGTTCTGGCACACAGACAGGAGATCATGTCACAGATAGGGTCCAGATGCTTCTTGCTTGTTCCACTGCTTTCAGGAATGACCATTGTACTGCCACTGGGAAATAAAAAATCATCTGGGGTATCTTCCCCACTAACCTTTTTGTCTGGGGATGGGATAACATACCTCAGGAGCTGTCTTCTTCCATGCCTAATCTCACCATCATTAATGGTGCTCTTTCCCAGTCAAGTTGGGTGAATCTGGCTGTTTCTGTAAGCACTGTGGCCATGCTACTTCTCCCAGTCAGTCAGTCAGTCCATGGGCATGACACTGAGAAAAAGACCCTTCTTATGACACGACACTTGGTATGTGTTAAGACACATCACTGGCGTATGCTAACACCAGTTATCACATACCACTGTGGCTGCTTCTCAACCCCAGAGCTCACAGACAGGGATTTTTCTACCTCTGAGCAGTCATAGCATGCGGTTAGCCTTCAGACACTGAGTGTAACACAAGTTAATAACTCCATCAACTCAGTGTCTTTTCTTCAGTAAAAACGAACCCATCCAACTCTCACCACCTTCTGCCTTGTTTTATTGTACCAAGATGAAAGCTGAGCAGCTGTCATGCCTCTTCCTTCCACAGAGACCAGCTTAATACATATCATTTATCAGATGGGGAGAAAGGACTCCTTTTCAAACTTCTTTAGCTATTGCATTAAAACAGGAGTGATATTAGATTTGAAACACCAGCATACTGCAGTATCCCAAGGGTAGGATCAGGATTGCTACCGTGTGAGACAAATGGTTAGCTCTTCTGTTTCTTCTAGCTCTTCATTCAGACACACCACCGGGCTGTAGGATGTGGAAGATCTGTACCTAGCACAGACTCTAACAGGGTAATCGAGGTATGGTTATAATTTGGTATTATCCTACAGCTACATTGTCCTACAATAAGTAAATGAAGTCTATTTTATAACTACTTCAAAAGCTCAGTTTTACCTAATGAGAGTGCCATCATATCAGCTACATGTCTTAAACGGCAATTTGTTTACAGCTAAACAACAGAATTTAAACCATCTGTCCCCAGTGTGATTATATATTGCACAGGAATGTAAAAAGGTTTAAATACTTTTTTCTCAAAAAACTTCTATGAAAAAAAATAGACTGATGTTCAGCACATGTCCACATGTCAGCCTTAGAAAGTGGCAGGAAAAAAAAAATGATAATTATGTTTAACTCCTCAGTGAACTCAAACTACATCATTGTTTAATCACTGTCACAATCTGTACCAGAAACCACATGACTGACTGCAGTGGTTTTTTCACAATAATCTTCTGTACTGAGTTTTTTAAATGCTATACCAGATCTGTAACCCATTAGTACAATTTTATCCTTTAGAACACAAAATAGCATTTAATTCATTAGTCTTCTAAAACAGTATTCTTCTAAACTAAATTTAACTATCCCACTGCAATACTGCTTTGTTGTGTAATTAGCTACAAGTGTCAATTTTCAGTTAGACTAGTGCATCCAACATTTTGTCTAATTCAACACATACATCTTATTGAAAAACAAATTACCATATTGCCCTTCACATAGTACTGCACACTGTCAGGAACTGTCATCAGGTCATTTCACTTTACGAATTTATATGAATTGAATTAATATTAGGTGCACCCAAACCAATTGTAGAACACGTACAAGGAATTAAAAACTGAAATTGGACAGGAACTAAAAACTCTTTGCTACCTCCCAGCTACATTCATGCCACAACCACATCTTTTTTCTAGGGATTCTATTTTTGCTGCCACTGACACATTGAGTGAAATGTGCAGCAAGCAGCATCCTGACAACAGTCTCTTTGACCATGGATCTTTGTACAAAAAGTGGGAAGTAAAGCTGGATCTTTCTGTGGTACTAATCTTATTCTGTTATATTTGTCCCCAGTTAAGGAAAGACTAATGCATATTATCCGCTAAAGCCTAGAAATGGAAAAGAAATTAGTATTTTTAATTTTCCTTAGGAAATTTACAATAATTTGAGAAAAAAGATTAAAATAATCCTACTCCACAATAACCGCTCATCAGTATTTGTTTGGGTTTGGGATTTTCTTCCCTTTTTCCAGAAATCTTCAGCACCCAGACCTGGATGGATATGATTTTAAGGCATTTTTCCTCAGTGAACAGCTACAACAAACGGCCAAATTTTCAGAGTACCTTTTATCCTTAGCAGAAAGCTCAAATGGATTAATTCATTGCGAGAACCCAGAATCCCCCCTTTGGCAAACCCTGGCCCCTGTTCCTCACAGCTCCACCAGGTTTCCTACCGTACAGCCGTCAGCTATGTGACACGTTTCAATGGCACTGCCTAACCAAGTGTAATCAGCTACATGGCAGCTGGAGTTCCCACAGCTTATCCTTTACACCATGCCTAAACTATAAATTAAACAGTGCCAAGATGGCACTGGAACACGACCGTTCATATTGTTAAAACTCTAGAAAGAGCCTTGGCATGGTTTGGAGTTTGCACAAGCCAGGAACTATTTCAAATAGGCAGTTTGCACGTAACATTCACTTGGAAAATAAGATACCTTAATAGTAGAGATGTGCACTGTTCCCTGTCTCTTTGAATGAGCATATTTAATTTATGTTACCTACCATAGCTACCATAGCTCTAGACGCCTAATAAAGACCACATGTCACACCACTTAAAACTCTGGTGTAGACAGGCATCCAGTATATAAAACAGAGTAAAAAACAAAAAAAAAAAACAAAATACTAATAGACACAGACACACGATCATCAGCACTGTAAAAACATTAGATCTAATTCAAATCCCATGCAGTTGTGAACTTCTTAGCATTCTCCTAGAAATGCCTTTGCATCCAGCATCAAGCTGATCACAGCAGAGTAGAGCCCAGGAAACCTTTCTGAAAATCATCCTTAAGGATGCCTGCCACCTCAATATTTTATCACTGGTATATTTAGATAATAAAGACTGCAAGGAGAAAGAGGAATACAAGTGGAATAAAAATGCAGCAAGAGAAACCAGATTTAAAGAGCCAGGGAGAGCAGACAGCTCAGCAGAAGTAAGGCTGAATGGAAGGACACTACTATCTGGTCACATTTCTTGGGACCCAGCCCTGCAAATATCAAACACTGGTGCTTACCTCTACTTGGACAAATTAATATCTGCCTATGCAGACCATGTCTGTCTACACTGTTCTTTAATTTACTCCCAGGTTTTGATGCCCTAACTACTTAGACTGCATAAATATTGGTGTACGCCCATGTGCTTCAGTGTTCTTCTGACTCAGGTTCTGTGCCTATATGTGATACCTGGCTTCAGTTTTGGAGGTACATAAGAACCTTTAAAATAAAGAAAACCTACATCACGACATACCCTCTGTTGCTCTGAAAAAGTGCTGAGAGTATTTTTAGGGAACTGATAATATTTGAAGCCTTCTTGATGCCTTATGCCATCAGGGATATTTCTGGCCTTCAGAGCAAGGTTAGCAGACCCATCCACCCCTGTCCCCCCACCCCAGCACCCCTCTCACCTGCACACCGACAGCTCTGGTTGAAGAACTTCAGGGGCCACCTCTCCCTGTCATCCACATTTCGAAGGGTGTAGGGGCCACTCCAGGGCTTAGTGTCCACCTGTACTCCTTGACACCATCCCCTGCGCTGCAGGGACCCGCAGACATTGCCTGGCTCTGTTCCCAAGGCCGGGCAGCAGCGCTTCAAGCGAAGGGCGTCCACCGTCATGCAGGCACGGGGGAACTGCGCCTGCACCCGGGGAGGACAGCAGCAGCTCAGGTAGCCCAGCCCAGCCCAGAAGAGCCACCTCAGGGCACCCATTACAGCTGGGTGCAGGCTCTGCCTCTCCACTGGACCTGAGCGACTGGAGCAGGGAGATCTCCGTCGTGGGACAACCTGGCCTCGCCACAGCTCTATGTCCTGGCCAACTGGAATAATCCCTCTCGCTGCTGAGGATGCTGGTGATGGGTGTTTGTTTAATCCTGGTCTCTAATTGCCTTGAATGCAGTTCAAAAGATGGGTGTTTTGGCTCTGCAGTGCCTGCCCAGCAGCCACAGCTTTGAGAAGGTTTTATATAGAGGTTGGGAGAAGCCCTCATTAGAGGGATTAGTGCAGCACAAATCCTCGTGTTTTGCACATGACATCAAGGGCAGAAAAGACGCCAGTGTGAGAGCAAGTTCTGCAGGCTCTGGCAGCTTGTCAGGAGAGTGAATGCCTCGGATTTATTTCTCCAGGCTTTTCACGAGCTTTGAGAAATTGATGGTCTTGTTTTAGCTGAGGTGGCTGGAGAAACAGGTTTATTCTTTTAATCAAAACCCAGTAAACAGATGATAAATAGAAAAGGAAACCCCTTCTCTTTTCAGGTCATTCACTGCAAGATAATACTTTCCACTACTGCAGTAGCAGCAGAAAATGAACTGCAAGCGCAGAGGATATAGGTGCATCGTTAATGAAAATGAATATACCTGGTAGTAACAGCTTGTGATGGAGACTCCACCTGCTGACTGCAGAGCTCCAGTGCTTGTACTCTAGATAACTGAGTGGCAAGAGGAGAAAGGTTCCTTTCCTAATAGCTTTTTTGCATGCAAAATAAATTATTTGTTTTTAAAGGGTGAGTGGTCCTTTGCCTTCTAATCCTTTCAGCATCGTTGCACCAGAGGTTGTTTTGGGGCTGGTCTGGCTGCTAGACTTTCAGAACTGTCACAGCTAAGCATTTATTGCCTACCTGGCAGGAGACAGTCTGTGAGATCAATACACACACCAGACATGCAGACAAGTGGTTTTGTTCAGGACATTGGTAAAAATTACTTTAAAAAGCTGCTAGTATGCAGCAGTTCTTGCCCACAATGCTACTCCTATGTGTTAGAGGAATAAAATTAATAAATTAAAATAGTGACAAGTCATGAGAGGACTCTGAAGCAATAGCTATTAGTTCAGCTCCACCATACTGAATAAAAACAGGCAACTCCCTCTGCTTCACTGAAAGCTTTCTCTACCTCCCTCCTCCACACCAGTATTGTCTAGCCATTTTTGTAAGTATGTATAATGAAAACAGCTGTGGTTGTGTCTGTACTATTCAATATTTTCATGGACATTCAACCACACCATTCTGGCACAAGAAGTCTATTATCTATGCAGCAAACTCATTGCCTTTATGCAGCTAAGGAGTTCATCCACTCTGCAGACACTGTCATCAGCACTTTCAGGTTCTCCAACCTTTATACAAAAAAAATTATTACTTGCCAGACAAACTAAAATATGATTTTACTTCATTTTTGGAAGTACAAAACCAATTAGCAATACCACATAGTCTCAAATGGGTTTCAACTCATCTCCCTTAGGACTCAGTTTACCTGGAATTGGCTTTTGCCTGCTGCTCCCAACACAACATGTGAAAAATACAGAAAGTGAGACTAGAAAATTATGTTGAAGAAGCTCAGGAGTTACAAATGGAGGTACTAACTCAAAACCACTCTGAACAACAGACCTCCCTACACTACTCGGCACCTGAACACACCTCTCTGGTATGGGAAAGATCAGTCCTTGAATCTAGGTTAGACAATGTCTTGGTAACCAAAGTTACCAACATAACATCTGAGAGCAATTAAATTGAACACACAGTTATCAGCATCACCAAAAAAACCCATAAAATAATATGGACAGGATTCAGCTAGCCAACTAAGCCCCAGACTGACATGTCTATACATAAAATATGTGTCTATGCAACCATTATAATCAAAGCCGGCTTAGTTCAGAGACCCGTTAGGAAGGTAGCTACTGCCATTTGAGAGCCTATATGAGACAGAAAGAGTAAGCACAGAGAAAGGCGAGGTACTGAGGCAGGCAAGGCAAGGTAAGGCAAGGAAAAGTGTTTCTAATGTAGTACATGAGGAAGGAGAAACATGTAATTTTCAGAGAAGTTAGAGTGTGGAGAAAAGGAATAGCAGATAGATGATAATATGGAGATTACTTAGTTAGCAGGGGAAAGGAAACTGTGAGTAGAAGAGTGGCACGTATGTAGGCAGTACTAGTATAGATGCAGCGCCAGCCTCTGGTCCTCAGTAATGCATCAATATTTTAGGAGTGCCCTCCCTGGCCAGGGTGAAGGGCAACCTGGATGGACAGAAAAAAGACGGACAGATCCCACATCCTGGCATCACCCTGTGGCTGCCTGTTGCAGGCTTGCCGGTGTCGGCAGCCACACACAACTGCATGACACGCCCTGCAGAAGACACCAAGCAGAATTATGAAGAACGTTGTCTTTCAATTAGTCATTGGGAAAACAGCAGACACTGTGCATTCCTTAGTGCCTCACTGTTCACAAGTTCCTGCAGCTTCCCCGCAGCTATTGCGCTTAAATAAAGGAGCCATTGTTAGGGCCACACAATATCAACACTATACCGGTTTACAATATAGCATGCTGAATGACTTTTTATTTACTACAGAGTTTTACTATCTCTTGAAAAAAGAGTAGTGCTGTGTGTTGGCACTACTGCCCAGAACTGCTTGCCTGCAGCTATCAAAGGATGTTTCAGGCAGAGAATCTGAGCACATGAGCAGTGGCCAAAGCCCCCTTGATCCAAACTGTAACCGTGCTGCCTTGTTCACACTTCTGAGCTACCACATCAGGCTACCACACCCAAAACTGTGTTAAATGTATTAGTTAAAAAATTTAGGCTTTACGCTGAAAGTACAGGAAAACAGTGTTTCAGCTACCTTGTAGTCTGGATTTGTGTCCAGGTTCACCCCTAATAGCAAATTTCTCAGCCTATCGTCAATGGGCGGCAAACAAATATACCCATACAGATGCCAATGTATTTTGGGGATTAATATGTTCACATATTTTTTTGGCAAGAGAAGGAATAAAGAAAAAGAATACTCAAAGGTACAGGCAAAGAAATCACTAAACACAACTCACCCAAATAATACAGAATTCCTCAGCAGTAAGCAGGCAGTGGGTTCACATTTTTTTTCTCAATGACAGTATTGTTTCTCAGGCTCCTTCTACTATACACAAGCACAGATTACCATCAAGCCAGAAAAGTATTTAGCCTTTGGAATTCTGGAAAGAATTTTGGCCAAAATACAACATCCTACATATATATGTATGTGGAAATCAATATATCAACAGAAAGAATAAAACACATGATAATTCATAATGGCAGATGATAATTCTGGAGATAACAAGAGGGAAGATAATTCCACCAGAAAAACTGGAGACAAGTAAAAGATCAAGGTCAAAGTGGAAAGAAAAGAGACAGGATGAGCAGCACCCAAGTATCTGCTCCATAGACAAAAGAGTTTTCAAATTTAAAAAAAAGGAACAACCCAACCACATGATAAGAAGCAAACTCAGCCAGTCAAGTGAATCCATGGTTTCTCAAGCTGAGCACCCAAAAGTGAAGGGCACTTCTGGAAATTTCAGCCGTTGTGAATATTTTTCCTTTTTCTTTTCTTTGAAGAAAATATTACAGCTCTGATTCCTTGTTCTGCCAAACAACATTTACATTAGCTTAGGGGTATTTACATTGTCATAAACCTCACCTGAGGCAGAACAGATTCTACTTCTGTCAAGCAAAATTTCAAGGCTGGACAAAAAGGACTTAGCGAGAAACTCAAATTGTAATCCCTTAGTAGATTTTTCATTGTTCCAAAGATCATGTAACATACCTTTATCTTATGCACAACATGGAATTGGCCATAGTAAGAATGTTTTGAATGGAGATGAACCCATGCTAATCTTTACCCAAAGCTTATATCAAATCACTTATTTGTTCCTGTTTAAGTGATAGATAAATATTTTGGCTGTTGATTTTAACTGGTGTGAATTTACACGCACCAGACTTCATAGAGTAAGAAGCATGATGTAAGGTATTTTCTTCCAACACTGCCACCGGGAATGTATTACTTGAACACTTATGAAAGCCTCTTACCTGAAATAAAAGCTCCTTCTAAATACTAAAAACAGCCACCAAACAGAAATCCATGGAAAGAAAGGCTTCCCTACATCTGTTGATCTTGTTTTTATTTGAGTCGCTGAGTTACCCAAGTGCAACCAGTCCTACACAAAATCTTGTAAGTCATTAGATCGGGAAAAAATAGCTCAACACTTGCAGAAACAATCTTTGTTCTCTCAGGCTTACATCTCAAAGCAGTACCTCTCAGAAAAATAGTTTCTCTAATATTTCAAATTTTTTAATAAATGGCAATAAGGGATGACCTAGGAAGAAAAGAGTAGTTGCCACTCTGTTCCCTCATTTGTTCATTCACTACCCATGTAGGTTTCTTTAAGTTTGCAAGATTATCTTTCATTTCCACTAAGTGTGTTGATAATTTTTCAAACTTTGGTATCCTTTCACTTAGGCTTTTTGATTCCTACCTATATGCTGGAATTTTCTTCCTTTTTACTTTGCTACTTACCTGCTCATCTCTGTTCTCTCACACCCTCCTTAAGAGTAGATACCCTTGAATCTTTTCTCCTTTCTTTCTTCTCCCATCCCATTCTGCTTTTTCCTTCTTACACAGGCTCTTATTCATTCATGTCTTCTCTCTTCCTTCCTCCAATGCAGACCACTGCCTTTTCACGACCTTACCCTTCATGTCCCTATCCTGTAGCTGGGAGAATGAGGCCAAAGTTTGGGCATGCAGAGCAGCTCTGGAGATCTCATGAACCCATCTTTGTAAAAAATCCCTCTTCAGATGAAGAGTCTCATCAGTTCCTGCCTTCTCATATTTACATTATTTATACAGTTCCTTTCTAATTTGTGGACTTTTTTCCTGAAAACCAGTTTATGTGCTACAACGTATTCACATTATTAGGACAGAAGAGCAACTCAGAGAAGACTAATCTGGTCAGGTCTCACAGAAAATCACAACAAGACTGCAGCCAGGAATTCAACCTGAGTTAAAGACAGTTTCATGGTCTTAGGTGAGTTCTCTTTCCTCGACAGCCACAAGGCTGCTGTGTTCATATCCCATCAATCCAGACGCTAGATTACTCAAGCTTTCCTTGTGTCACAAATTCCACTTATCAATCTTTTCATCACTTTACCAGCAGGCTTCCTCATAAGAGAGGATTAAATGTATCTCATCTGATGTTAGACATCTATTGATTACAGATTAGCTACACTTAACTGGCTTCCTTTATAGGATTCTCTCTTAATGGTGAGAAATAGATGATTTTAGGGTGCAATTCACTTGGCTTGCTTTCTGTACCCACATTAGGAGGGGATGAATTGTATCACACAAAGGCCTAACCTTCTCAATTTATTTATTGCAAGGGGAGCCTTGGGTTCAGCGGTACTCAATACACAAGAGGTCTACATTTAGACAGATGAATCCCACGTGGATTCCTCAGTGATTCCTCACTGGGCCTTGTGATCCAGCTGAACGTACCTCCCACAAGTCTGGAGCTGACTGCAATGGGAAAACCTCATTACTTAAAGACATCCACTTCCAAAGATCCAAATTTGACAGCACTGGGCTTCTCACCTATCCAAGGACACATGCTAGCTGAAGCATGTACTATATACAACTTGCTTAGAAAGGCCCTAAAATCATACACTGCTTTAGTATAGCGGACAGCCGTGTCAGCTCAGACACAGTATTTGGAAACTGCTGACACATTTTTACACTTTTAAGTCAGGTATTACCTTAGTCTAATTTTATTCATTTCTGACAGAGATAATGAATGAGCACTTCCATTTCCTTTAAGATCTTGCTTCTGTCCTATTCCCTCATTTAACATGTCTGAGAAACCTCTTCAGAGATCATGAAGCAGTACCATCATTTGGCTAATGAGACTCAATACCATGTCACTTTATACCTAAAGAAGCATGCTTTTTCCAGTGTCCATCGTATGTGGGAACACGGAACACAGAACACATGTAGCTTAAGCTAATTATAGTTTAGATAAATACAATACTGACTGGCAGATGAAACCATGCTGAGTAAGCAACACCACTTACCTCAGCATCTTCAGCTGATGAAGGATGCAAATAATGTCAAAGAGTTCAACCACTCAAGAGCTTCTCTGTATCTGCCTCTGCACCGATGCTGTGGTGACCACCTGTCCAAAGGCTATCCAAAGACAACTTCATCTCCAGAGTTATTTCATCAACTTCTAACCTGGACTAACTATAAAGGCAGTCACAGAACATAAAGTATGATTCACTTAAGGAACCCAGGCATCTGGAAGGTAAGAGAGCTAAATCTCAGTCATCCTGTGGTTCCGCAATAGTCTATGAAGAGAAAGAAGCACCTCCACAGGACAACTCATCCCATTCTCAGACAGGCATCTTGGTAAGGTCAGATGGCCTCTCTCTGTCCTAATTTCTCTGCCTTGACCTTAAAAGGAAGTGAGGGTGACTAGTTCAAACTTAGACAGACACTGAACTTTTCAATGTCTAAAGTGAGATGAATCCCACTCCAAATGGCTATGGTAGGAGAGGACCTGATTTACAGAGAGTAGATTTATGCTGGTTGACAAAGAAGTGAAGTGAGATATAAGCTGTTTTAATATCCTACTTTTGGCATATGTGGAGCTTTACAGACGTTGTGCAAAACCTGTAAGGAGCCTGCAGCCCGGCTAGCATGCAGGCTGCCTTTGTGGCTCGTCGTTCAGCACCCGGCCAGGAAGGTGTGAACCAAAGAGTTTGTGTGCAGCATGGAAGGCTCTCGTCTCAACAATTCAGCAGTGCAACAAATTTTCCCAATCACAGGAAAAGAAATACAAGGAAGGAAATCCAGATTTGGCTCTGTACCATACTAAAAGAAAAAATCTGAAAGACAGTACAAACACAGTACTTGAAATAGTACCAGAAATCTCTAAAGCCTTGACCTTACATTAGTCCTTCAAGAGCCAGTTCCAGTTCCAATTCTTCTCTCAGAATTTATATTCAAAGTACTAAACCTACTACTTATCCCGACAGAAAACATAAAATGGAACAAAAGATATTCACCCCTCATGTCATGTGGGCTAAATCCCAAGAACATTGTTGGGCAAAGTAATGAACACTTCCTTGCTTTTAACAAGTAGATATATGTACATCCAAACAAAAAAATGTTTCCCCTGAGGTTCACCGAGGAATAAAGAGAGCATTGATAACCATAGCAGGACTGAAGGCTAAGAGTTCACTTAGCTGCCACAAATCTGCCTTGTTAACTATACCATAACTTCTACAGTACTACAGAATATGAGTTTTATATTCCTACAAAAGCACAAAGCAGGAAACCTGGGATATATTGCTGGGGGGGTGAGGGGGAATGTCAAAAACCCCAAAGCTCCCAAGGAACTGATTTGGAAAAGGCCTCCTTACATGGGATTCCCATGCCGAACTTGAACAGGATAAAGCTCTTCTAACTTGCTCACTCACAGGGGGAAAAAAAAAAATAATAATAATTTAATGTAGAGTGCTAGATTCTAGAAATACATCATCAGCTGAAAATGTTGTTTTTCTTTTTAAATGCATTTCTTTCCCAGAAAGTTGAAAAACACTATTCTAGTTCTTCTACAGGACCAGAAACCAGATAGACAATAACTAAGATTGGTTATTAAAAATATACATAAATCATAAAAACTAAATGTGAGTTCTGACTTAGGTTTTCTAAATCCCTTGTATTAATCATACTGCATATCTAAATGAGGTTTACCAGATGTGCAGGAGACAAAGTCAGAAATTTTTTCGTCAAGAGACAGAAACAAAATCTTTTCTATCAACAAACCAAATTTTCAGGCCAAAGAGAAGGAAATTTTTCTACGTGTAAGGTTGAGTAACATTTGTTCTCTGCTGAGAGGCAGGCAAGACAGTAAGGAGCATCAGGTGCAGAAACTGCCTGCAGGTACAAGGATGGGACTTCTGAGGACATGAAGAAGGAGGAGGAGCATCTCTTCCAAGGAACACCCAAACTTTTCAAAACCCTCAGAAAGCCTACGGAAAATGCTAGGCACAGCAAGCTAGTCCCACCACTGTCAGAACTACCAAATAGAGGTATTTCAAAGTAAAGCTTTAAGCTTCTTCATTGTTTGTCATGTTCTGTGGTTGCAAGTTGTTGCAGCTTGCAGCAGAACCAGGATGTGTGGTACACCTCTCGCTGAGCTACTCCTTCTGCTCCAGTTTTCATTCACTTAAAACAGTGACTCAGTAGCCAAGGATGGTCATGGAAAAAAGCACATGAACCAAATCCACCAGATCCTGAATATTTGAGTAAGGCTGAAACAACAGTGTTAAATATGATTTTTTCCTCTGAATCCCTGTGAGGTATCAACTTCAGTATGTGATGGTCATTTTAAGAAAGCATACATAACCACATCCGTAGTGGCAGAGAAGTTTCTCAGTTGTAGGGAAGGAGCCTCGTGACTAAAACTTAAAGGCTTAGTTAGACAGACATGAAAGTAGTCTGGATCTGCATTCCAGCAGGGGGTTCATCCTGAGGGAACAAGCTAACAGAAAAATAAATGGAAACGGAGATGCTTGCTGGCAAGAAGAAACCTTGAAAGCAGCAATGCTAACAAAAAGATGGTGTAAAGAAGATAAAGCTGAATGAAAAATGCCTGAATACTCTGTGACATAAAAGCAATAAAGCAACAACACTGGGGGTTATTTTCCCAGAACCTGCCAAATCACATTAGAAACCTGCATCAAGCCTGCAAAATCAGTCAGACAGAAGTTAAAAAATACCATCTCTTAATTTTATCCTCCTCTTCCACATAAGACCTGAAGCCTTATTCAGTGTATGCTATCCAAATCCCATACCAAACAAAAATGAGATTTTCTTCTCAATGTCCCCAGAGCTATCACCCTCAGTATTTCAGTGCTCCGCAAAATTTCTGTTTAACGTCACAAAACCTCTGAAAAGGGAATTGCTATTCCAGGTAATATTATGCTCAGCTTAAAACCAGAAATTTCAGACATTACCACAGCACATAACTGTCATACATCTGTGTGCCTGGGTACTCCTACTGAATATCAGACACTTTTTGAGAGGGTAAGGGTGACCCACACCTTTCCCAGCCTTTGGGGAACTCAGTGGCAGACGGGACCCAACCCCCAGTGTGGCACTGAGAGGGTACAGCCAGATCGCTACCTAAAATCATAGAATCATTAAGGTTAGAAAAGACCTCTAAGATCATCTAGTCCACAAGCAGTCTTGGGGCCACATCTTGGCCCCCCCAGCTGAGAGGTCCTGGCTGGCTGGTGTCTGCACTGCATGGGGCTCATCCCTCCACAGCAAATCTTGGGAAGAGTTGGCTATCGGGGCCCTAATGCACAAGCTGAGCAGATAGAGGTCCAACATCCAAGCTTTCTCCATGAGGCTCTTTTATCCAGCACTATGGAAATGGCCAAAAAGTAAACAGTCTTTCTGTCTTTTGCCTCTTTGATTATAAATCTGCTGGAAATGAATACCTTCCTAATCCATTCCCCAAGCCCTGTTAAAGTCTTTGATGAATAATCAAAAGTTTTTTGGAAAAAAAAGTACTTATTTCTGACATCACATGCACAAAAGTACATATGAGAAGCCACAAGTAATCTTCATTTTAACATTTCCTTCCATCCCTGAGTACTTGAGAGTGTAGTCTTAATATTCTTTTGAAAGTTTAAAAAGTCTTTAGGAAAAATAGTAATATAAGCAGTTACACTATCCCTTACCTGTCTTATTAGTAGAGGTCTAAGTAACACTTCTCCTGTTTGTACTGATAGGATATTCAGCAGCAGCGAGTGCTCCTTCGATCAGACAAGCAATTCAACAGCAATGCTCGATGTGATGCTGTGATTAAAAAAGGACCAGCAATATCTTTTCATGAATACATGAAAGATTGCTGAAGAGAGGTAAGGAGCTGATTTACTGCTGTGTTTTGCACTGGTGACACCAATAGCGAAAGACCTTTTTCTGTGCGTTGCTCTGGTGTCAGTATACTAAAAAGATTACAAAAAATTACCTGAAAGCAGGAGAAAGTGTCTTAAAATCAAAGTGTCTTAAAATGAGAGTTTGATTTCTCCGGTTTACCAAAACAAAGCTGGGTGTTGACTTGACTGCTTCATGCTGACCAAATGCCAGGTACTGAGAAGATCTTTGATCTAACAGAGAAAAGGCGTAACAGAAATAATAGCTAGAATTTAACAGAGGACAGATCCAAATTAAAGTAAGGAATATACTTGGAACAGTTGCAACAAATTGCCAAGATAACTAATGAATTTTCTGCCTCTTCATGTCTTCAAACTCAAACTAGATGCCCTCCTTAAAAATATGCTTCAGGAAAATCCAAGTGGTTTTTCCCACCTTGAAGAAAGGATCAAGGGGAAATACATGAACGGTAAAGACTAGCTGACATTAATTGCTAGAGTTTCTGGCCTTGAAGCTACTCCTTAGCCTTTCTGTGAACCAGAAGAGCTTTCAGCTATCTGTTGACAGCAGAGGAATAGTGAAGTCCAGGAATTTTGTCCTCCACTCCACATTTTGGCAAGAAGCAATCTCTAATTCTTCTGTCTCTATCCCTGTCTCCCCTCTCCCTCCCTGCCCCTACCCTCCCACACCATCCCACGCCATCCTGCTCCCCTCCACACAGTTTCGCTTTCTCTTCTAGCGCCCGTCCCTTTATCTATAGCGGGACCTGGGTGAAGGGCAGAGAAGAGACCGGGAATGAAGCTTTTTGCTTTCGGTTCTTCCATCATAAATAAAAATCTTAAACTTAGAAGAGTTAAAAAGGGAAACTGGAAGGCAAACCCTGCCGGATGCTGCATTTCCAGTTGCAGGGGAGGACACAGGCACACGCAGCATTGGCAGGCGCGAGCTGCACGGCATTCCTGAGATTTCATGGCTTGCTTTGCAGCGTGTCCTTCTCTCTTCTGCGGCACGAAGCACTGGAAGAGAAGAGGGGGAGGCTCGACGGCTCATTCCTCCCTATCTCCTTCACAAATCGCCCCTGCATGGTTTTTGCCACGTTTACTTACAAAATGCGGGCTCACCAAAGGTTGCCGCTCCACCAGGCTACTACAGACTGCTTTCTTACATAGGAGGCTCTGCAGAGCGGTACCCATGCATCCATGCCATCGCCTGGCAAGCATCAATGCACACGCTTAACAGAGGTGAAATGGCATCGTTTCCCTGAATCTCACCATTGGAAACGCCTCCACTGCTTTTTGGAAGGAAGCTGAGGAAGACAACAGGGAATTTCTAGCCCAGCAATCAAAAGCCCTGGCTGGAGCAATCTGGGTGGGGCAGTCTACGGAGCACGCTGCTACCAGCTCCGCACGAATGGTCACGACTGACATGAACGACGTGACGTGAACGGTGCCAAACGACGTGTCATGAGCGGCACGGTCGCTACCAGCTCGACAAAGCAACTCCCCAGCCAAGAAGAAGTTAAAAAAAAAAAAAAGCTACTGCCGAAACCCGGGATCGAACCAGGGACCTTTAGATCTTCAGTCTAACGCTCTCCCAACTGAGCTATTTCGGCTGCCGTTATGCACGCATTCGAGCGACCTCACTCAGCCACTTTTCTCCGCCCCCCACCCGGCCGCTCTCGTCTGTCACGATTTCAAGGAGGCGGCAGCTATCGCTACTCGTCCCGTATGGCCGGATACCACGAATACCGCAAAAGAATTGATGACGGGTCTCTGCAAATCAAATGACGCCTTAAGGCAAAGACAAATACAGCAATAACACAAATCTATATGTGCACGCACAATACATAACCTACAGGCATTTTAGTATCAGGATAAAGGCGTTTTGGCTGTGGCTCCCTGGATTATGTGGGGTGTGACAGGATCTAGAATATTCTGTGGGACTCAAGAGCGTTAAATTGGCAGTATTTTTGCTTCAGGTTTCAAGGACTTTAGTTTGAAGTCTGACAAATTGTAGACACAGCTGATCTACCACAAGTAAACATGAATAGGAAGGGCACCTCCATCCTCATTTTTCCATGGTCTTGTGTGGAGACACACCTTCAACAGGGGAATGTAATGCCTCTGCATAAATCACAAAGCCTGACTAAGCACAGTTATAAGAGAAAAAAAAAAAATAGTTTGTTCACACATTGTTGCCTAAGCATTTATTTCAACAGGCGACTGCTGTCGCACTCCTGTGTCTACAGGTTGAAGGTAGAGAACGCACCAGAGCGCGCACATTAGCACACGTGGCACTGCTGCTGGACGCTCATGTCTCAAGTTTGCATTTATTTGCACATCCTATGGCTCTAGAAAAAGCTACCGGGGAGAGCACCCCCTATTGCGNCTTAACAATTCTATGATTCTATTCACGCTCCCTGCACACTGTGTGGGGAGAGACGGTGCTTTGCAAGATTGCCCACTGCTTCTCCCTCCTGTTAGTTAAAAAGAAGCCAAACCACCCTCTCCCACAGTAACACAGAAGTTTAACAAATCCCTCCTTTTTTTCCCCAGTGTGGAAGAAGCAGCCTTTTCCCAAACTAGCCTTGTGAATATTTGGTGACACACACCTCCGCATTTCCTTTTACTTTCAGGGTATATTTTTCCTCAAGCTGTCCCACTTTTGGAAAGTCTTTTGTGAGCAACCACTGTTCTTCAGGAGCTGACATATTTTCAGAAATCAAAGGTATCTTCAGAAGTCAAAATGCTGAGGACTAGGCCAGCAGTTACTTAGTGACTGAAAACAATTTAACAAAAAATTTCAGTTAAGGAGAGGTTAAAAAAAAAAAAACAAACAAAGCAGTAGTTAAAAAATGGCAGTGGAAATAAAAACTAAAGGTAATGCAAAACAAAACAAAAATGACAATTCAGCCTCAGATATAGTATATCTAATAGAACAGCCACTTTTCCCCCCAATAAAATTTGATTTCTTTTTTTGTATGAAAGTTCCTCTTACTAAAAAGTAGAAACATATTAGAATTCCATGGCTATTTAAAGAGCATAAGAAAACAGTTTTAGCAAAATGGAGCATTCTGAGTCCAGCCAAAGCTATTCACAACTTTCTCCTAATGGGAAACCAAATTTGTGCTATTTTGTACCCATCCAGAATAGGGATTGGAGGAGTGGGGGGGAGAGGAATAAAAAGAACTAGAAAAAAGCAAACAAACAAACAAAATTGTCCCATAACCTCCTCCTATGTCTAGTAAAGGGCAGGGTGGACAAAGAAAAGCTATTTTCTAGTCCATCGTATTACGACCATGCAAACCAGCCTCAAGCACAGCTGGCACCCCTTAACACCAAGCAGCACACCAACGTAAGCAAGCAGTGCCAAGGTCAGACCAGCAAGGACTACCTCCAGCACACCGCCTGGGGCCGATAGGCACCCAAAGGCCCCACGGGCCACGACGCGCAGGGCAGGTGGAGTGCAGACAGCCCTGCCTCAGCTGCCCACTTCACCCTCTTCCACGCTCTTTCACTTGCTGCTTGCAAGGGACGTGAGGAACAGCAGGCTTGGAACACCAAGATGATGGGGCAGCAACGCTGGGTTTCCCCAATGCCCAAGGGATTTCAGGAGCCGCTTCCTGAAGATCTGATCCAACCCACAACAGTAACCCCAAAAAAGAGATGCAGAACTGACAGCTATCCAACCCCAAATAACTTCCCAAGTGTGAGCCTCTCATCCACGATTGAAGCTGCGTAGAAACCCTTTGCTGAAGGCCAGCCCTTCTTCTCCTTGAGAAAGCTTTAGCCATTTAAGTGACATACACATTTACTCCATTTATTTCCTTATTGGTGTAACCTCAATTTGGTTTGTGACACGAACCTTAAGAAAAGTGGCCTGGAAGATCGCTACGTTCACAGTATTTTACAACACTACCTTTGCCTTCTGCAGAAATGCTTCTTTGCATCTTCCAATTAAAAACAGTGAGAAATAAAAACTAAAAGCATTACACTTCTCCATATTAACCGTTTGCTATTTGATCCTTTGTCCTTTTCTTTCTACAGAAGCCAGGTTAATGGCAAAACAAGCTGTTTTCTTTAACAGCAAAAAGACTTTTCTCCATGAACGGAAAGCTCCTACCAGAGCACTCGCCTACAAAGGCAACCTGACCTACAGCAAAGTAGCAAAAAGCAAAAGCCTCCTACATTAGTTTTGGTGTTTCTTTGAAAAAAAAAAAATATATATATTTGTTTAAATGTGCATGTATATATTTATATATAAAAATAAAAGTAGGAACACTGAGCCAAAAATATCAAACACTTGGAAGGATTAAATCTTCAAGAACATTTAAATAAACTACAGCAGTTTCCACTAAAAATTTAATAGATCCTTTTGAAAAATCCACTCCCAGTAGTATCACCTGTTTGGACAGTCACATAAATGTCAAGGCTTGCATCTTCAGCATCTAAACATTCAAAACGACTTTAGAAGATCTATGCAATGAACCAACCACACACTGCTGCTTTCTTCTGTGTATTTCTGATCTGATAACACCATCACACGTTAATTGATTTTCAGTGTTCCAAGGACACTGTACCTATTTGTAAGGTTTAAAATAATGATTTAATAATCTATAATCTCTGTTCCTAAAATTAAAGGCCCATCACATCACCAGTATTCAAGCATAAGCAAATGCAAAAGATACACTCTCATGCAGCTCACCCAGAGCAGCTGCCACAGTAAGCATAAATACAGCTAAAACAGATCTTTGCAGTGCACTTCAGCTATTTCCGCTATTGACCTTTGTAAAACACAAAACAGTAAGAGGGATAAGTAACTCTCTATATATTGTAAGGAAGCTGTAGCTCAAGAAACTGTAAAAATTAATAAACCATTTGAATGTTACCAGCAACATGTGTTTGACAATGAAATTTAAGTGATTCATTGGTAGAAGCTTAACCTGAAGTATCTGGCAAGCCAAGTAGTCTAATAGAGTAGCACGTACTAAGTGCTGCACCTTCTGTCCTTCCCAAATGCAGGTTTTGACTACCAAACCAAGTATCAGAAACCCCAAAAAACACAAGTACAACACAATTCCAGCATAGTATGATTATCCCACTTTGTCACAGAAAGCCCACCTTCAGTAACACAACTTGGTGCGAAGGGAAGCCTAGACACTTGCTCTTGAGCCTTCTTTAAAGACGACTCTTACCAACCAAGAGTGGCATTTTATCACCAAGGGAACCATGCAACACACAAGAGGTGTGAATGAAGTTGGGAGCGTTGCGGGTCCAGAGGCAGCACCACCTGTAGGCTACCCGGGTCAGTACGATGAAGTTTTGCATTCAGTTACTACCAAAATTCTAGCAGGGGTGAAGCTAAGGCAAATGCCCCAAGCTCAATTCTTCCTGCACCTAGGGTGACGAGGAAAGGACTTCTGTGACTTCTGAAGTCTCTTGGAAATTGGGAGTTAAGTCTCGAAACACAAGTAAGTGCAGCAATTTCCGAGTACACCATAGCATCCTAGCCCCATGCTTCTGCAGCTCTACCCACAGGGGCAACAGAAGGGTCTGGGACTGTGCCAAGTACAGAAGCTGAAGTGATAAAACCAAGGATTTTCCCTTCTATGTCTGCCACCTGAAAGACAAAAAAATGAAGACAGTTCTTCCTGCATCCTGAAAAAAAAATGTAATATAAAAGCCCCCACCATCTACTTCAACACATTTACTTAAGAGAAACCAGTTACACTGTAACTTTTATTACTAAATCAACTTTGAAAAAGATTCATTGACATATTTCTAGAATTGAAGTTTCCTCCCAAACTTTACATTAAAACTCAAATATTGTTTCATCTTTAAAATGTTTGACACCAAAAAAAAAAATTGTGAAACACTGCTTTGGAATAAGGTCTGCCAACCCACAATTCACAGGAAAAGTATAAAATTTTTCTCCATAAATAGCCTTCATATCATAAGAAATAACATCACCAGAACATTAACTGTGTTACAGTATTTCAAGTTTGTTACAATTAGTTAAGAAAAGGAAGTTAACATGTACAAGACAGTAATATAGTAAAAAAATGACATGTAAAACAGAGCGACATTTAGAAAAATGCTTCTGGCAATCTCAGAGAGAACACCTGCTACTTCTTGACACCTTTCCTGCCTGCCTGCCTTAAAAAAGGGCATTTAAAGCTATAGAGTAGGTACCAGTTTAACCAGTCACCTACAGAAGGTAATTCTGCACCACAGAGAAAAGGATTGAACCATACGAGTGCCACATCTAACTTTTATCAACCGCTTCATGCTCTCCAGAAAATGTAGCAGTTTTCCCCTTGATTAAGAATAAAATGCAACTCTTTGAGACAAAAATAATACATTACACTGTAAAAAACAGACTAATACAGATGAACAATTCCAGAACTTAAACAAATTTCATTGCAAGTCCCAAAAGCTGTAATCGCAATTAATTATTCTAAATTAATAAGGCAGGTTTTACATCAGTTACACTTATTTATGTCATTATAAATATGCTTCACCCTGTACAGTTCTTTTAAAATCAATACCTAGTGAGAATATAGTATTGCACCAAAAGCTGAAAGTAACAGGTTCAACTTATAAAGTGCTGACACCCTTCCAAAGCTGTGCCGTACTGTAGTTCTGTATTCACCATGGTTCGCGTATCTTGACTACATGAAGAGTTCAGTGTGGCCGCTTGACTGCAGGCTTCGAAGAGAAGACTGGATGAGGTAGAATAAACTCCTTCAGGTTCTCCGCCTCCTTATGGACCACTGAGCTGTGCAAATGGCTCTGTCACAGGAAAGGGCTCCAAAGCTTTCTCCGAGTTCTTCCAGTTGTGGAAGTTTTCTTTGTACCATTCAACTAGTATGAAGAGAATGTTATGAGTCAAGCTGACCAGAGATAACAGGGAAATTCAAATATTCCACAGGTATTGCAAGACTAACACCACACTAAGAGTTCATGATGAAAAATTTTAACCTAGAATATAAAAAAGTCTAGTTCAGGTTTTATACATTCTGTATGCAAGACTTATTCTAGCATTAAAAATTAATTCATTCTAGTACCACATGCTACTTTACTGTCATTAGCCTTTTTTTTTTTTTTTTATCAGGTACATTCACTACTTCAAAATCAGCCTATTTTGTGTAAAATTAAAGTGTTAAACTCATTCTCTTTAGCTTCTCATTAACTAACCTATATACCCATTTTTCCCCCCTTTCCCTCTTCCCATCACTTCTAAATCAATTAGGGTAAAAGGCATCAGTCCTACTTGTTTTCTTTATTCCTTCTTTCCAAGGCACTTTAGGTCTCCATCCTAAGTTATGCATTTTTTCTGAATTCATTGGGTATCTCAGGTCATTGGTAGGTCTGATGAAATAAAATGCACATGGAAAAAAATTTGATTAGAGTTTTTCATGAACTAGAGATGCAGCACCTCACATGGTCTTCAAACCAACTTTCGGTATGCTTCGATTTCGAAAATTCCAATCAACATGAACAGATTATATTGCCTTCAAAAAATACACAGCAGTTGAGCGCAGCTACAACGAAACAATTCAGTTTATACAGTCAACTACTTGGAATTGACTAGAATAAATATGAATTAGTATCTTATTGGCACAAAAATGAATGCAAAACTCGAATCACTGCCAATGCCATTGTGCAAATTGGTGTATTTGCAACTCTTTAGACAGTTACTACACAAGCCAGTGTTTTCCAACATCACCATGCACATCTTTCATCCTGAAAGCCCACAAATTTTCCACATGCTTCAGATCTGAAATACATAGAATCCCAAAGCATTGTCGTTACATTGCTTCATTAGTTACACAAACTTGGGGATACTGAATATGTAGAATCCCAGGCTGCAAGATTCAACACAGAAAAGAGTTTCCCTACATTTAAGCATGGCACAAATTTTCACTTCCACAGCCTGGCAGTTGGGTAGTCTAGTCTAGCATTCCTGCATTACTGGCACTAGCATACTAAACAGTTAAGCTACACGTGCAGACACAAAACAGCTACTCACCACCATTATTAAAACATGCTAATCTCAAGCAGAAGCAGAACTCATTTTTCCCTGGTAAGTAACCCCCATGACCTTTACGTCGCTCATTACAGAATTAAACGATCATTAGGTAGGTATCTTAAGATTCTTTTATAAGGCCTCAACATCCTTTGAAACATGTATTCCTGTGTGATTAGTTTTCCCAAGCCCATTTATGTTTAAGCATTAGCAGACAAGGCCTGATACACATGAAGAAACATCTCAATCTGAATTACACTGAGACCTACTGAACACTCACATGTGAGCCAAAGGCAATTTGTTCAGAGTCCTGCGATATACTCAGATAGGATTCTGAAGAACACTTCCTTTTAAAAATAAAACTTAGTACATTTAAAGACACTTCATTTGCCATGATAACAATCCAAATGCGAACAGAAAGTGAGAATTCTAAAAGGCCATAACAATACTTAACTGCTATCAGCAGATATGTCATTTCTAATCACTCTGGAGAAAGAGAGTCATATCTAAAGTAAGCAGAGACTCATTGTTGCTGCAGAAAAGAAATGGAGATAACAGAGCCAAACCAAGCCTGAAGTTAAGGACGGAAACACACAGCAAAAGCATATTTATAAAAGCTTTCCAATTTTGCCACCACCCTAACTTTAGCACCTCAGAGTTTTACATCTACTTTTGAGATAGCAGTTTTAGCTTAAGATAGGAATCTAATTTTAACTACACTCCACAGGTGCGTGTATTTCTGCCTGTGGAGAGTGGGTCTTACCTATAAAGCATATCTAAGTCTGAACTAGTCACATTAACATCAAAATACTAAAGCTAAAGGAGAGATGATGGAATTCATCTCACTCAAGTGATGTTGAATACAAAGTAGTGAATGAACTATCTAAACTAGCCTTAAGAAAAGATTTAGCTACTACGTAAAACCTGTCCTTTTCCCAGAGCAGACTTCAGTCGTGAGAATTCTGAAGAAAGTTTGCAGACAGATTAGCGTGGCACATTCCTCTTCAAGACATACTCTGACCTAAAGATCCAACTAATAAATGGAAATCCTATTTTTTTTCTGAAGTGTTCTGTACAGATCACAGATATCAAACCCATGAGCAAAAAATAATAAAAAATATATTAAGAAAGCAAAACAGCTCTTACTCCCTCAGATTTTTTCCCTCCTCCAGAGTAGAAACACTTTCACAAAAAGCTATTTGACAAGAGACCCAGAAGCCTTCAGGATAAAGCTATCCTGCATGTGCTTCACTTTTTTCTTACCTGTCTTTGACATAATCCATCCAGTGCTCCATTTCAGATTCTGAACTGGTCTTCTTTATCTGTCAAAAGGAGAGACAAAAATCACACCCCCACATCTTGCACTGTGTTAACAAAAATTTAAGTCTTGTTAAAAATCTATTTTTAAGTCTGTTAAAAAAAAACACCCACAAACAGAAATGGTCTTGTGTCTACACTGACTTTTCAAACTACTGAAAATGTCAAAACTATCTAGAACAATTCCAATAGTCCTCCTTCATCCAGGCACTGCCTAACCATTCATAATCAAATTGTTCGATTTTAATAGTGCCGTATTCTCAAATCAAAACTGAAGCAGTCAGCATGAATAAAACCCTACCAAATGGCATTTAGTCATTATGCTGGTAACGTCCCAGTCAGGATAACGGATGCAACAGTGCAACGCACGACAGCCTGTACTGCAAACTTACAAAATACAGCTGCCACAGAAAGGGTAGCACATCGTTCTGCTACAACTGTCTTCTAAGACACACCACAAGCCTAAGCTCTCTCAGGGTTACAACACTCTCAGGTTTACTACAAAAGGTTTATAGTAGAGTTGTTCATATCTGCAATGAGTGGTAAAGAAAAACATCGTAACTGTTTACTCACTAAATGGATTAACTCCTTAGCGAGCTGGGCAATGGACATCTCAAAGTTAGTTCCAATGTTATAAATTTCACCTGGTTTGCCCTCCTTCAGGACAGTGAGGAATGCTTCTACTACATCGGTTGCATAAAGGAAATTCCTTCTTTGAAGACCCGAACCATGAATACAGCTTAAAACCAGGAAAAGGTAAAACATTTTTGTTAATCCTTAAATAGAAGCATTCAATTTATTAGACTGTGTTTTAAGCAGTTTTGCTGTTAGCAGTTACCTGAAGGTACCGTAAGTATCAGACATGCAAACAATCCTTTAGTTTTTTAAGGAAACCCTATTATTAAAATAAGCAATTCATAACTTAGTTATGAAATTATCATTCTATAAACTGTACTACATATTTATAACTGCAATTACAGTTTTATAGCACAAATACCATACACAGAAAAGCAAACTACATACCATTTCCTGTTCTGTTGCAACAAAGATATAAACTTTGGAATAACCTAAGGAATTGAACATAAGAAAACATTACTCTGCTGTTTTAGAAGCTGTTATTCTGCAAAGAACATGGGGCTTCACCAGTAAGTATCATTAAGTATTTTAATAAGACCCTTTAAATACTTTTAAGTTTTCTTAAGTCTAATCAAAGAATACATCAAGGCTAGATACTGCAAGGATTCTTTTATCCTGGTGTAAGCAGAGTATCTTTTTCACCATAGTGTCTTTTCTGAAGTTCACGGGAAATCAAGGTGTTTGTGTGGGCATTTTTTGTTTTGTTTTGTTTTAGTCTGGTGGGGTGTTTTTTTGTTTTGTTTTGTTTTAAGAGTAGATGCCTCTATTGTGCTGTAAAGCTTGTCTTTCTGGTCAACCACTACAAATCAGTAGTTACAAATGTAACATTTTTACAAAAGGAAATGGTTCCATTACCTTTAGCACACGGAAGTGCACTAGAGCATAACTAGCGATAACTATTGCAAACCATTTAGAACACGGTTTAAACATCCAGCAAGCTGCAGTATATCTATAGCCAAGAAGTAAGAGTCATTAAAATAGTTAAATTTGGAAGAGAACCAATACAGAATTTCAAGATAAGGAAACACGGATGAAACTACAGCCACCAGCTTGCAGCATAAAGATTTACAATGTTATGTTCAGCTACAAGCTTAGATCCATTCATAATGTCCCAGAAACTTCAGAACAGTTGGTCCAGCTATTAAAGTTTTTGATCTGAAACCATCAGAAATCTATTCCAATTCTTATAATTGTGTTAACTTACTACTCTAAACATAGGGCCAGGACCAGACATACTAGGTAAAGCTAAAGATCCATCTAGCCTAGTATTGCGTTTTTAGCAATAACTACAAGTGGATACTTGAGGAAGAACATATATTAGCTGAAAGCAAGTAAATAGTGATTCATCCCCTGAATATATTCCCAACATCATGCAACCTGTAGCCAGGTATTTCCCAAGCCACGGTTCCGTGAAAACACATTTTAAAAACCATTGCTTATCCACCTGCAATAACATAGGGAAAATAAATCTATTTGCAAAAAAACCTGACACAGAAAAAGCAATTCAAATTAAAAAATATCTCACTAGAACCGTAAAATATAGCTACATTTCACACACGCTCCAAACTCCAAAGAGTACGTATGATTATCACTATCATGGTGTTTCCATTCGCTAGCATAGCAGATCCTGGTATTGCTTACAAAGGCAACTCCCTCTCACTAATAACCATTTTAAATAGCTACCCCGCAAGGTATGTATGGACACACGCAACGAACAAGTCGCTTTGCACTAGTTCTGACCATATATTCGATTGCTATAGCTTCATCTTACCCATTTTCTGTACAGGTTGGAACATCTCTTTCTATAGCAGACATATTGCTCTCTCACAGTTTACTTTTTGAAATGTTTCCCTTGGTTATCAAACGTTCCTAATTACAGCACATGACATGTGAGTTAAGGTAATTTGTAGGGGAACCCTGCCATACACAGGGCAGTTAAATATCCTCTGAAAACTTAAAAAAATATGTATACAAAACAAAGTCGTTGTAGTAAAATTCAAGTAAATAACTAGAAATCTCTAATTGAGGCTTTACTGACAACCAAAAAACCTGTGTTCGTTGTGCTAATGGTAAGACGTGTTAGTGCAAGATCAAAATATATAAATCACAGGTGTGTACAAATACACTTGCAAGACTTTTTTCAAAATATACTTTTTTCACAAGTCATTCCATTCCTATGAGAAAAAAGTAACATTGCTACAACCCTAAATTACAGTATATTGAAGCTCAAAGTAAAGCATAGGTGTAACTTACTTTTTCTGGGTACTGGTGTGGTCCATAAACATTACTGCTCCGTGTGATAACAACTGGGAACTTAAAAGAATTAAAGGTGCATGTGATTACATGAGAAAATATATACCAGTAAAAATCTGTAGGCTTCTTGCTGATCAATAAATGATGAACTGACACACCCACACTGCTTATTCAGAAATCTGCAAGCCCTTACAAACACCAATGAATTAAGCTATCCGTACTTCCGTCAAATAGGCAAGGGCCTCCAGCCTTCTCAGTCTGTGAGAAGCACCACACGTGACAAATGTTGTAATCTCTCAGTCTTGCTGTGGAACCGCCATCAGACTTTACATACTTGTACCTGGTCAGCTGAAGACTAGGTTACTACTTACTCCACGAAAATGTTTCATGGTCATTAACATCTTATCCGAGTCAACTTTATGTCAAAAGCAACATCACAGAAGGACACGTCAAGAGCAAAGGACTGAAGTATTCAAAATTCTAAATATTTTTGCTTAAACAAATCTGAGTAATGGGGAGGTTTTTTCTTGTGCTTTCACTAGAAGCCGATTCTTAACATAATTTGAATTTTGCATATTCTAGTTCTGTATAAACAGATTTCCTTCAAGCTTAACACTTTTTTTTCTTTGCTAATGTTCTCTGATCATTTTAGCAAAGAACATTTTTAGACATTACTGTACAGATTTTCAAAAAAAAAAATTAAAAACATTTGACTTCTTGCTGTGTATCTCCACCAATAAGTGGTGGACATCCTCTGACACATCCAAACTAAAAGACTAGCAATCAGGAAAGACGTGGCACTCTGTAGATTAGTACTGATTTTTCTCTTGTATATGTAATACAGACACTTAAGCAGGGGCTTCAGAGTTTTTGAAGCTTGCGCATCAACTTACTTGGTACCTTTCCCAGTAAGACTGAACAAAACACTCCGCAGCTGCTTTAGAGGAAGCGTAGGGATTTGTTGGACGTTTTGGTGAGGACTCATCAAATTCCTAAAATGAAAAGAAAAATTTGCATTACTCAATTTCTTTTGCTCAGATAAGTCTTAAAGTTACACACACACAAAAAAAAGCTGAAGTTGCAACCGAAATAAAACTCCCTAAATATCCAAGCACACCAGTCTGAGAAAGTCACCCTTCCACTTACAGCAGAAGACCAATTACAAAAGACAGTATATTTATTACACACAGGAGGCAGCCAGAGTACCAGCAGTAATATTTTTACACTTCTAGCAGAGTACCTCACAGTAGCAGGTCTTTCGATTTTTATCTTGTAAAGTAATCACTGTTGCCACAGGGAGGTTCAATCCTTTTCAGGCTCATATTGCCTCAGAGTGCCATTGCACCACAGCCAGCAAATTGACCTTTCAGTCTTAAATAAAAGGAGTCCATTCTCTCTTTTCTATAAACTTTATTTCTATAAGAAAAGTGGAATTTCAAGCCAAAGCCCTCCAAAGCAAGGCTTCAACAGTTCTGACCTGTTCCAGAACAGGTAGCTTCAGGGCTACTCTGCCACTTCTATCTACTTATTGCTTGGGGAAGGAAGAAAATGCACAAAAAAACCCAAACAAACAAAAAAATACAATAATGAACCAAAGGAGGGATTCTACACTGCCTGAGGTGCAACTCATAACAATCACCTGAACACACAATTAAAAGACTCACTGTTCTTGTCTGACCTCTGCCTCCGAAATTGACACCGATTTACTTTTTGACCTTCCTCCCACCTACCCCACAAAAAAAAAATCCCTTCAAGAACTTCTACTATAGTTCACAAAGAGAACAGGAAACAGATTAAACAGAAGTGCTCTTTTCAAGGCCCAGAGGCAGAAAAAGTTCACTTGAAGTCATCTCAGCCAAACCGCTGGTCTACATGTGGGGAAACAACATCCTTGGGTATCATAAAAGTCTACAGATTGAAGCTGCGTTGAAGGAACTGATAAAGACATTGCAACAGTAAGAAAGTACACATGACTTTTCCGAAACACATTCGTATTTTCATACATGCACAAGACTCCTTGACTGTTAGAAATACGAGCATGCATAATTTGTCTTTTCACTGAGCTAAATTACATTTCCTGAATTAAGGTCAGGTGTAAATTGGCAAGAATCAAAAAAGATTTCCATAGAACAACAAGAAACATCTGCATATTTCTTCCAGTAACACCGGAACTGTTTCCCGTTTGAACTGTCAGTAGCTACAGCTCTGTTAGTATTTTCGCTAGAGTATAAAACAGTTTGCTGCCTGTGAAATTCATAGTCAGAGAGCAGGAAAAAATAAAATAAATAAAAAAAAAAAGAAAGAGAACAACATCCTGTGTATATTACTAAAGTCTCATGAATGCTCCAAGGCAAAATTTGTATTACATATTCCTTTGATAGTATCTCTGAGAAGTATTCACATGTCATTAGTGACCCCAGTCTCACTGCTTTAGGCAATACACATTCAATATAAAACATGCTACAAAAAAATTCAGGACAATTTTGACACTTAGCTTTCTAGAAACAACCAGTGCTTGTTTACAAGTTCTACTATTGTTAGAAATAGCTCAAAAGTCATACATTTACAGAGGCCAAGTTAAAGTTAAGACTCATTAATAAAGCTTGAAAAACCCTCATGTATTTTCAAACTCGCCTCATCAGTGCTACCTCCATATACTTCATCAGTACTAACATACACAAACTTCTCCACGTTGGCTTCATGCGCAGCAGCAACCAGCACATTAGTGCCATAAACATTCACATAGGTGAACTCCAGGGCATGCCAAAATGAAAGATCTACATTGAAAGAAGGAAAAAAAAAAAAAAAAAAAAAATCAGACAATTCCGATTAAATTTAGGCAAGACATGGCTTCATACTGAACCATAACATTAGAGGCTGCAACACAGACTGGGACTTTATCACTAGTTCTTCAATTGTCAGATAGCAAGGTCATTATTAAATGAAGACACTTTCCACATTTACTTGAAGACTATACCCTTGCTCTCAACAAGAGGCTGAAATCAGGAGCAAAAGCTTGTTAGCTGTGGACTGTTCCACTTGAAATAGCATTACCTAACTTTAAGTGGCAGCGTAACTGCTTCCCCCCTCTGCTAGGAAGGGCCAAGCTCAGTGAGAAAGCGATCACTCAAAGACAGTTGTAAGATGCAGTAATACATACCTACTACTGTTAATTAACTAGCACCTGTTTTAATTCTTGGAATTGTCCCACTGACCTAATGACTTTGTGCATATCAAACCAGACAATTTTGAAAAGTATTTTCCTGGAGAATTCTTTGAGAATTTTTTCTCCTGATGAAAGGAGTATGGTACGGATAGTTCTCATTAATTGTGTACTGAAGAGTAGTGTAATCTATCCAGGCAGGATTCTGAAGGGAGCTATGCCTAACCCTTCGCCTTCCACACTGCGTTTTTTCGTGCAAGGTTAGAGCCAATCAAGTAAAAACTTAAGACTACGTACAAATTCTTTTTCCATTGTCTTCATGACTCCACCAGTCATGTCAGTTACATGTGTGTCTAGATGGAATTGTATAAAAATGTAGTAAATGTAATAAAAATGTAATGCAAAAAAAAGGGCATTACCATTTATGCACAACAAAAATAGACAACAGTCAGATGAAGCCTTTTTAGGCTGTGAACCACATTAAATTAAAAAGGCCACCAGATATTGAATCATGTAGTTTGTAGAGACAAACTGTATCCTTGTTTTATGTGAAGGGAAGAGACAAAAAACATCAGTGTATATTTTAAACATGTATATGCATGGAAAATAATACCAAAACATGCAACAATGCTCACCTACATGCGTTTGGGCTGCAAAATGAAGGACTATATCTATTTTCTCAGTTTCGAAGAGCTGTTTTATAAAATCAGGTTCACAAATATCTCCCTAAACAGGAAAAAAAAAAATAACAACTAATTATTCTTTACAGAAAATAGCAAGCTTTCATTTGTACCAAGTGTCATATAACAAACCATTACAAAGGAAGCACAGGATACAAATAGCACTACCAACTGAGTTCTGGGCAATTTATCAACGCCACGTCTAATACAACACCAGATATAAGTTGCACACATTTTGAGCAACAGCCTCAACGACACTTATTTCAGGATTTACATTACTACTTAACATTAGAAACAGCATCGCCCCCAAAATATACACAACAGAACTATAACTCGTAGCTTGAATGCTGGGGTTGCAAGGACAAGTTCCCACAGCAAAGACTTACTGGAGCCTGGCTAACGGACAGTGACACCTAGTGTCATTAAAAAGGGTGATGTGGATTTCCACTTCTGTCAAAACAAACGGTTGGATGTCTTCAAGGAATTGGGGTTCTGTTGTTTGTTCTGGTATTTTTTTGTTTTTAGTTGATGTATTAAAAAAAAAAAAAGTCAGGCATTGATACATAAGCCATTCTTTGGCTTGATATAGAAGCAACAACAGCTTTTAAAGGTAAATGCAAGTTGAGAAAAAGCTTTTCATATTTACCTGTTGGCTCATCTTAAGCAAGACAGTACCAGAGAAAGGGTGTCTTGGCAAGGAAGACTTTTGTATTTCCAATAACAAGGCAATTAACTAAAAATATAGTTCAAATGCACCTGTGTTTTAAGAAGTTCAAGCAACAACTCTGAACAACAGTCTCAAAGAGGTAATTTATGTCAGAAATGGGAGGAAGATGAACTAATTTTCCTATTTCTCATCCCTGAACAGAAATGAAACACTCCAGTAAATACTTCAGGCTCATATATTACTTTTAACTAAATGATTACAATACTTGGGGGGGGGGGGGGGG
>VZTL01049380.1:0-11940 GCA_013400535.1 Scopus umbretta | reverse complement strand
TTAAAAAAAAAAAAAAAAAAAAGAGGGTGGGGGAAGGCTGTTTGTAGTAGAGAAGGTGAATGACATTTGGGTTATGATGAAGATCTGTTTAAATACCATCACAGAGAACCATGCATGCAGTATTGTATTAATGAGATGTATAGAAATTGTTTCTGAAAGAGTGTGAAGACTTTTTCGTGAAGTAGTGGTAAAAGTTTAAGAAACAAAGTGAAGCTTTAGTGCTGCTACTTACAAAACATCTATGCCGCCTTAGCTTTTTGTTTGTAACTGACATCAAGGCAGAGTAGTTGATTTTATTTTTTAAATATCAAGGTGACCATGCTGTTCTGTGTGTCAGAATCAAGAACGTAGCAGTAGCTGTGACAAAAGCAGCTAGACTTCACCTGTTTCAAGCACAGGAATGGCAGAAGCTGCAGAACAGTATCCAAGATCACAGCTGTACAGAGAAGTTCTCTAAAGCTCAGCTGACAAGTGAGTTGCTACTTTCCCCCCTCACCCTTACAAATTAAGTTATCTGTGTATTTAGAACCCTGTTAAGTTATGTGTGTATTTAGAGTATTTATTTCAGTGAACTTGGACTTTGCATCAACCTAAGTAAAAGCAGGACTTCGGCCTTCTGTAATTAAAAATCATTACAAGGAAATAAAATTGCTTTGTTTGCATCATTTCAGAAGACTTTGTTTGCAAGTTACCATTTAGGATACTGCTGGAAAATGAACAAGCCTTGACAAATAATGACTTTAATGCAAACAGCCAAACTTTATGACCAGTTCTAGTCTTGTGCTGTCACTTCTACACAATTCAGAAAGGGTACATGTTTGGCTGAAGTTTTCATTTATTCTTTCAGTACAGAGATTTTCTTTAACTCTGCTTGAAGTAGAAGGTTTTTTTTTAATCTCAAACTTCTCCATAAAAAAGATTATGTTGAGTAGTTGAAAATTTACGAAGCATGCCATTGTAATATGACGCTGAAGAACTTGAGAATCTAAACGTTTACAACAGTCAAATATACAGTTTGAATTGTGACTTTTATCGCAGTGGGATGAAAAAATGTAAAGGCAAACTGATGGAGCCTGCTGCAGTTACCTCTAAACTTCTGCAATGAATCCGTGTAAGGTGGGAGTATGTAGCCAAGTACAGAGTAAAAGGGTAATTTTGTACCTGAAAACCTTTTTTCTCTGTTCTTTTTCCACACATACTCCCTCAAGCTCATAATCATTAGCGCTTCCTGCCTCCCCACCCCCATCTGTAAGGTCATCTATGAAAATTAATCTGGGTTATGCTGCCTTCCTTTATAACTTGCCCACATTAACATTTTATGTTCCTTCACCCTTTAATTTTTGTAATTTGGTATTCATCACTGAATCTCCCATTCCAATGTTTTTAATACTTGAGCTGATAATTATACTGGTACAGAATTTACAGGTTATCTTGTTGTCTTTTGTTTATGGAAGAAAATTTCTCATTTGTCAGGAAGTTCCTGTTCTCCAATTCCATGGAAATGGCATTTTTCAAAGAAGAGAAAACAAAAATAAAAGGATGTTTTCATTTTCAGGGTAGCATAAACCTGTCACGCTTTGATGTACAAAACGTGTTAGAAATTTTTTAATACAGTATCAAAGATGAGCTTATCAGGATAAAGCTTAACTTGAGTATCTGTCTAAATTTAAAAGAACAGTAAAACGTTGAAGCATTCAATTAATGTAACTGGAAGACAAACATTCAGAAGTAATTATTTTTTGCACCATTTTAGTTCATAATATTGCAAAACCTACTGAAGGCATAAATTTTCCTTGAAGAAATTAAATTGCTATTAGAAACTTAATTCAAATATATCTTAAGTGAGCACAGGTTCTTTTTCAAATACATTTCCTCTGTGCAGCCAGAGTCCCTAGAGTAACAAATTGATCTCCTGGAACACTGTCATAATGAGATCTTATACAGGTCTGAGCTGAACATGAAGTGCTGCTGAAATGACTAGCAGTTGGTCCGTCACTCCTGTCTGTCCCAGCAGTGTACTCGCTGTTTTCTACTCTGTTTAGGAATCATATGACCACAGGGTGAGTTGGATCTGTTTGCTGATCTTGAGCAAAATCAATTACACTTTTTTTTATTTACTCTTACTTCACTTCCTGTCAGTTAGCTTGCGGATTTGATGAAAAACTGATTAAACATGCTCTGTGTGATCCTTAGTCTTGATGCAAATAACAGTCAGAAGTCAGCTGAGAGTAGAGACGGAGAGTAAAGCCACCCCTCTCAGCTGTGTTTTGCCTTTCATTTGGATGAAGGACCATATGAAATCCTAAAGCTGTGTTTTTAAAAATCTCATTTTTTGAAGGGAGCTGTTTCACTTTGTATATTTGATTGATAAGATATGTAGCTCCAGAGTGGAATGCATACTTACCGTTAGCTACACAAGACAGATTGCCTGTGTTAGAGCACTGTTTGTGGGGTTTTTTTCTTTCTTTTTTTTTTTCTTTCTTCATGGGTTGTCCAGATTTGTATTTCATGACAATCACTGCAAAGAGACACATCATACGTTTCTTCCTGGATCCAAATATTTATCAGTTCATGCCTTCAAAGAATGCAAAATAACGTCTTGGAGTTGAAACAGGTTTATTTAAATTAAATAAATGTTTTTCACAGGTAGGCTTCAAGTTAGAAATCAGTTCTAAATTTTGCCTACAAAATATTTAGGGATAATGAGTTTGCCAAGGGTCAGTTTGTATGTATGTTTGTACCTTTTTCATATAGAAAGGCCTTTGCATAAAAACCAGAAATAGTTTGTTCTGTAGAGTTTTAATGATACTTTTCTCTTTCTTCACCCTTAACCATTGTCATCTTAAACCGTTAAGGTGAATTAATCTACGGTCCAGTCATTATATTATCATTTCGTCTACAGAGGTGACTTTCATTTATGGTTGAGCTGATTAGCACTCAAGTTCAATAATCAGTGTGACAGTATGTACTATTCTTATAGTTTCACCCAAACATACAGAGCCACAGATACTATTTTCAGTGAGTGTTCATTTTAGAGAGATTGTGTGTTTGTTAATAGTTGCTTTTAGGAAAAACAATGGTAAGACCAATGAGCAGGTGAAACTTCAGTCTTTTACACAGTTGGTTTTAAATGTAAACTGATCTGAAATATGCAATTTTATTAGGCAGTGGTCTCCGCCCTTAGCTGTCAGCTGAAATTCTGTCTGTTATGGTTTGGGGAAGATGCTGTAAAATACGCTAACTTGCCCCTCGAAAGCACGCATGCTACTGTTTATCAGTCTCACATGTGGCTGTTCCGGCTCGGTGCTCTAAATACCTTTGAAAGTAGGGTAGAATAAATTTCACAAAGGTGTTTTTCATACTGCAGAAATACATGTTGGCTAATATAAAATAGCTAGTCCCATCAATATGGTACTAGAGAATGGGAATGTGCTACGCATAGGAGACACAGTTTGCAGTAACTAGCTTCTGGCAGAAAGAAGCCCTCCCAGCGAAGCCAAAAGCTGAGAGATGGACTGTGGTACATATCCCCACCGGTCCTCGCCCGCACCTGTTTGAAACAAAAGGCAAGGATGGAAGTCTGGCCTCTGGTGTTATGGCTAGCTTTCAAAACAAAAGACTGTTTTGTACTGTGCGTAGTTTATATCCTGTATATGATGTTGTGGATCTAAATTTCATCTTCAGTCAGAGATGAGTTTTCTGAAAACAAACTAATCGAGTATCTACTCCTTTTTTTTGTTTGTCTGTTTGTTTGTTTTCCTCCAAAGTGACTGTGAACCACACAGAGCAAAATCTGACAGTGTCCCAGATTCCTTACCCGGAAACATGGTATGTGTTTTACGTAGACAAGTTTACCTGCGAGGAGAATTATTCTGAATCCGAGGATATTCAGTTTGAAATGGTCTTACTAAACCCAGATGCAGAAGGGAATCCATTAGATCACTTTAGCGCAGGGGAGTCTGGTAAGATTTTTTTTCTTGAAATTAGATTTGTAAGTTAAGGATCTGATCACCCAAACAAATCGGTACCTACTATGCTTGGAAAAGTGTGGCACTGGGGAATGGATAGCAGTCTCTCTTATATTTCAGATTCTGATTTCTCACAGAGAGTAAACTTTTCTGGCATCACAGAAAAATCCTTCCCTTTCTCTGGACTGACCTTCCAAAACTTGGCTAACTGGAAGCATAGATACACAAGGAAAGACAGTGTTGACGTCTTTGCTAATAGGTATTTTTCCCCTGATGCAATTGTAAGATTTCACTTGAATGTGAATTAAATCCCTGATTTTAATGAATATGCTTATTTAATTCGTGAAATTCCTTAGCTGTGTAAAATTTCTCCTGCACAAGATGAGTACATGCACAATATAACATTTCACCACTACAATTTCAGTTCAATGTTTAGGTCTTTCTAAGTATCTTAGTCACAGGCCGCAGATTAGAGGAGGTATTTGTCAGTCCTGATTTTATTTTATTTTAGAAATGAAATTATAACTCTTAAAATTATAAATACTGGGACGAAAATTAACTCTATCCCAGCTGAAACCAGGACAACCTGCAAAGAAGAACTTCTAGAAGTCACTTGACAGCATCTGAAGAAATGCCTCCATAAAATTGTATACTTTGGACAATCCAAACCAACGTAATGTGCACTTCATGGCAGTGCTTAACCTCACTGCTCTGGGAGGCCTCATCACCATGTCACTAACCTAGGCCTGTTGTAAGGGAAGAGCCCAAGAGGCTTAGTCTGTCTTCATATACAGATTTAACCTGCATACCCAGAATGAGCCTAATTGCTATGCTCGGAAGCATGTGCCCTGCTGTCATTCTTGGTCTCAAGGGAATATAGAGGGAACAAAGGCAGCTCCCTTTTTGAAGGGAAGAGAATATTCACTGAAACGCTTAGCAGAATCTGTAAGAAAGTAGCACTGTTAATCATCCATTTTTCAAGGCTTGTAAGTTGACCTACCTGTCTCTTTAACTTCTTAATTGTGCCACAAACTTAGTTGGCAGTTTTTATTTGGTGAATTTTGTATCCAGAAGTGAATTCTAGGTTGATTTACTTATTCTCAAAAAGCAGGAGTAGCATCCTTTTGCTAAATCAAGGGGCAAAGCGGCTATAAAATACCATGTGGGCCTTAAAAAGTGGTGCACAGACCTCCTAGGGAGGTATCTCAGCTCTATATTAATTTTGTAGGAAGACTTCACTTGGAAGCAGAACTCTCAACAGCTTACATGCCGAGCAAGGAGGTGTATAATTGTGTTGGATGCACATATTTAGGTGTAACAAGTAGGAAACAGGATGAGCTTTATATGCCGTGTCTTCCACGGTTGCAGAGGAACACCTCTGTTTATTCAGAATTAAAACCTGCAATGCTGCCATGAATCCTGAAGTTACATGCCTGTATCTACTTTCAAAGAACTGATGAGGCTTTCTTCTCTCTCTCCCTCTTTTTTTTTTTTTTTTAAATTCATCTTTGGGGAATAATTTTTGTCCTTTTTCCATAGAGATGTGCAGCATAGAACATTAGGGCATCAAAAACTACATTGAGCAGCTAAAAACTACAGACTTCCAGGTGGTTCTAGTTAGGTCACCCTTCATGTTAGTTACTAAAGTTGTGGCCTGATACAGGAGATCTCAAAATTAAATGGACTATAAGGAAAGTATAGGAAAGAACTTGAGATCATAACCTTGTGATTAAGATGTTTGCCTTGAGAAAGGAGGAGGCCTGGCTTCTGGTCCCTATCAAGTAATTCTTTATCATTTTATATGGTAGGTTTTTTTACGGAAGACATGGAATGTAGGATTTCTAAGGGTAGCTGAGCAGGCAGACAGTATTTTGAAGATCTTTGAAGTTAGGTATTTCAAATTAAGGTACATATGTTTTATTTTCTCTGTCAAGCCTAGGTTACTTGAAAGTCAGGAAACTTAAAAAAAGACAGGTTGAAAATTACCCTTCTGTTTTGGTTGTTTTTTGTTTTGGTTTTTTTTTTTTATAGTTGTATTTCAGTGCAGCTTTCTCTTAAATCCTTTTGGTTTCAAGCCAATCGTCCACAATCTCTCTTTGGTTGGAAGGAGCTTTCTATCCTAAAAGGTTTAGTGTTTATTAAAAGCTAGTTGATCTTCCTACAGAGTTTTCCATGTGTACCCACTCGTCATGGTGAGAAATAATTTATATCTACAGAATCCTAGCCAACTTCAGTGGGTGTATTTTGAAGCAGAAGGATAAAGAGTGAAAGGAAGAGTAAGAGATTTGATCTAAAATGCATATTTTTGTCAGTCATAAATCATGCTTTTGTATAGGTATATGAGAGAAGTGGAGTGGCTCTGAAATTTCTGTTTTATGAGTCTTTATTACGTCATGCTCTTTTTCTCTCATTTCACTGTATGTATATACAAGCTGATTAATTTTAGCCAGAGAAATTACAGTACTGGCAATTACTCAGAACTCATCTAGTTCTGATGTTTTTCAACTTAGATATTGAAACGTTTATAATTGCTCTGTTTCTAATCTCTGGGTGGAGCTGGTTGAAGTTTATAGCAGAATTGGTTTGTTGCTGGTGGAAAAACGTTCAGAATCTGATTCTGTGGGCATCACTTGGTTTCAAGGAAGGTTGGAGAAGAAAAACGTAAGTTTTTTGTGAGAAATTTCTGTTTACTTGGTTTTGCTTACAGCTTACTGGCTTTGACCCTTTGGGAGCTCATATAGTGGGTTCCAAAGCTCCTGGACAATAGAAAAGTTTTCTAGGATTCAGGTCTTCAGGGAAGCATTTTACCAGACTACTGCCAGGCTGAAATTTAGAGGACTCTGTTTTGTAAATAATATAAAAAACTTTGGGCATTTTTTCAGATTGGTGCAAAAAAAAAAAAATCCACTCTGTGAACTTATTATTGTTCTCCATGCTATTTTTCTTTACATTTTTCTTTATCTAAAAGTTTTCTGTCTCGGTCACCTGTGCTTCTTGGACTAACTGCTTTATGTGGAGGAAGAGTGACACCCAGTGGTTAAGTAGGTTCAGCAGAAGTCTGTTCTGGGTTTCTCTCACCTCAGATTGGGCCTTTAAAAATTGAAGCAAAAAAGTAGAGCTAAAATTGAGTCCTTTAATAAATATGTTTCTGAATGATCAGATGGGCTACAAATATTTTCTATTTATCAAGAAACTGTATGCCACTTTACACTACTTCAGTAATTGCTACAAAGCTATCCGTGTTTGAACAGAATCTCTCCTACACTCAGAAAAGGGATTGCTGAATAAAAACTACTTTGTCAGCTCGAACAATAATCATCTCTCTGAAAAAAATCACTGACTTTCTTGGATAAAATAGGCTCTAATTTACTCATTTTATCTATACTACCACTTTTGGGTGACAGTTACTAAGTATTTCCCAGTGATTGTATAAAAACCGTATTTTGTTTCAGTTATTTACTGCTAGTAGCAACGTTTCTTTATAAAAACTAAGCTGTATTTCTTTTTTCACAGGATTACATGAATTCTTTTTCCTGCTTGTCCTAGCATACTTCATAACTGCTTGCATATATGCACAGTCCCTATGGCAAACAATTAAGAAGCGTGGACCTATGCATACTGTATTAAAGGTGTTGACAATTGCATTACTGTTGCAGGCTGGTTCAGCTTTTGCCAACTACCTGCATTTCTCAAGGTATCTTTGCTTTTTTTGCTTTCAGTCTTAAGACTTGAGAAACATTGTGTTGTAAAGATCAGTACCTGACCTTTCCTGTCGTGATTGTGACAAAACATAGGACTGACTTTTGAGAACTATGTCATTGCCTAAATGTACTTTTAAGAGAGAACACATGGTTAAGACTCACTTAAAAATATCATCTTTTCTTCTTTTATCAGTTACTCTAGAGATGGAGTAGGAGCACCTTTTATGGGAAGTCTGGCAGAATGTGAGTACGGTTGTGTACTGTTTCTTACATATTCCTACACATTAATCTGCATAGTGCATTAGCAAATGCTGTTGTTGGACTGTATTATGATCTTGGACCATACCACTGGATTTTTAATACAAAATACTAGAAGTTGCTCTTCTGAAAAGCAGGTTTTATTGTGGATGTGTACAATAACTGTATTTAAAGTTATACAATTGTGATATTGTTTAGGAGTTTTTTTAAAATACTTTCTTGTGTGAAGATTCCATTCTACAAACACTTAAATACACGCCTATCATGTGAGTAAATGTTTCAGTATGTTGAAGGGTTTTGTGGAGTTTTCATGATCTAGAGTGGTGAAGTTTTTTAGGAAATTTAATTATATTTTATGGAGTGTAACATTTCACTAGCATATTTAACATTGGCTATAATGAAAAAGTGGTCTACAGCACAAGTGATACGAGTGATGCAAAAAATGCTTATATAAAGATTTGATGTTAACAAAGCCCTTTTCTGCACTCTGTATAGATATGCTGAGTTCTCAATGGAACTGAATTCCTATAACATCCCATCCCAAAATGCACTAGTTTACTCCTGCTGGATTCTTCAGGGTTAAACATCCTTGGGGTCTTTTTTCTTTCTGTAGTTCACAGCTGAAGCATTGGGGGTTGTTTCTAAGCAAATACGTTGCCTTTTGTTTGGCTTGAAGCACCCCAAGAAAGTAGTACAGTGGTAGTGAGATGATAGCGTTGGAGAATAACAGCCTATGTAGAAAAATATTTCCCTTCCTGGAGTTCATTTAGAAGCTTGCAGTTGGAATTAACAGCCTCTTGATGGCACTTGGCACCACAGTAATTGCCTCTTTCTTGTTTTAACCATTTGAGTTAGCAGCTCCTTGCAGCTGTTCCAGCAACTGTATTATTAAACTTTCCCTCTCATCTCCTGAAACTAAAACTAAATAGAGAATATGGAGGCAGTCATAACTCCTCCGCAGTGAGAAACCCAGCGTTACCTACACAGCCAGAACTTCAGAGCTGTGTGTTAGATTCTCTGTGTATGTATTACAGTGAAGAGCTCACTTTTATTTGCTTAAAGCAAAGGTTATTAAGAATAAAATAATACTTTTTTTTTTTTTAATCAATAGCTGAATTTAAGAAATTCGGCTAAGAGAGTCTTCCTTTCCTACTGTTTCTAAGAGTCGTGGTTCCCAAAATGGTGAAAGAGCAGAACTAATAGAAATGTGGAAGGCTTCGGTGTCAGTTAAAATTCTGAAGAATGCTGATAGCAAGTAGTATAATTTGAAGATGGAAGGTGTTTCCATTTTTCCTATATCAGAATAGAAATACAAGTTAGAAGTAAGTGGTGAAAGTTCTTTTGACTTCAGTGAGGCCAGAATTTCTTTCTAGAAACCTGTTCAGATACTGTCCCAAGCAATTACTCTTTTTCTACCATCATTTAGTCTTTGCCATGTATGAAGACCTGACCCTCAGTCTAATTTATCACCTGAGTTAGTCGCATAAATCATGCAAATAATGCTGGCACTCCAAAGCATCACAAATAGTGATCTTTTAACTTGTGGTAAGATCGAAATGTGAAAAGTCAAAGAATATTATTATGCCTGTTGAACAGCCAAAGAAGGTAATTGTGATGAAATCGGACAAATGTGGTATCAGCTCAGTAGCATGTGACTTTACACTGACCCTGGATTTCATGGGATTATTGTAATTTTAAAAACTGCTCTCAACCTTCTTACTTTCTGGCAAGGTGTACAAGATGCCAAAGATTAAAGACGGTACTGAATTTTTGTCTTGTGCCATTGTGTCCAACAGTCGACTTGAATTGTTGCAACGCTGAAGCAGAGCAATATCCATATCCAAGATGTGATTAAGACATCATGTCTGGCTGTAACTTACAGGGCACATTATCTTAAGGAGTGACAGAAGAAAATAAAGTTCTCTCTAGAACATCCAGATTTGTTCAGTCATTTCTCTGGCTTGGATCTGTGACACTGGTTTGGCATGCCTTGTGTTCACCTAACAATGTGACAGTTTTTTTCTAGCGAGTACTGTGTCTTCATAGCTAGCATTGTAAAATAATTCCAAGATCATTTTGCCCAAAATCAGTGCCAGTTCATTTTATTAAAGAATGAGCAAGTTTGTATTTACTAAAAGCTCTTGACACTTTTTAAATAGCAAAGGTGTCTGAATACATTAAGAAGCATTTAAGCATATAAACTGTGAGAATACCAAATATATCCCAGGACTAATGTGTTGAAGTCTGTTTGATATCCATATTTTGCTAGTATTGCTGAGTGTTGGGAAAATATTGTAGCTGATCTTCATTTGACACACTTCCCTTGTGTGCATATTAATCTCTGTACAGTGGCAACATCTTCTGTGCCAGTATTTTTAGTAAATGTGGACATTGTTTTTGTCTTTTATAATGCAGTCCAGTTGTATAAAAATAGAAGTTTGCTTTTGTGACGTAAAAATATTTTTCTTGTACCTGATAGTGTAAGTGAAAATTACAAATAAGGAACAAATTTAATTGAACTAAAATGTTAATCAAGTGAAAAAGAAAGCATTGTTGCACATAGCGCCCAATCTCTAGTTTCTGAGCCAAATTTGCAATTTGTGTAATATAAGAATCAATTTTTCTAGTACATCTCTGCTACGCCAGTACAATGAGCCGATTTACTCTCAACTCCAAACACCAACTTAAAAATTGTTCAGTAAGTTTTAGTCAAAAACTTACCAGGTCTAAAGGTAACAATTGCCCAGAAAGAAATTGTCGGTTCTTTCTACCGTCAGTAGTACTTCAGCAAGGCTAACAAGTAAAGGCTTTAATATGTTCTAGCTTGAAGTTTTCTTTATTCAGACACAGCTTCAAACACAGGTTTGAGACGCTGATTAAGAATGTAACTTCATGGAGTATGTGTTAATTGTTCCCAAACAGAGGGGGGAAAAAAAAAAATGGACATAGTAAAATGAGGCAAAGGTAGTTTGCATTTAATAAAATGTGTTAGGGTTATTCATTATATTTTCTCCTTTAAGTATCTGAGAATGGAATCTGTCCTAAATATTTGTGCTTTCTGTTGCAAGCTACTGCATCCTTAGGACAAAGTGCAATTAATTTAAAGTACAATGCAACTATCTGATTTTTGAACAAAAGTTTTTCAGAGCAAAGAAAGGAGTTCATTTCATCATGTTTTGTATTTGCAGTGATTAACATACATATGATTTTAGTTCTTTAGCGTTTATAAGTCTGTTTATGCAGATGGACTCCTGAGCCCAGACTTCTTTGACACAAGAGTGGGATTTGGAAGGATGTGGCGCTGTGCCTGTGTTCTTGCAGAACTGCAGCATTACTAGAGGAAAGCTGATAGCGATCTGTTTGGTCACTGGAAACTACTCAAAATATCCACATTTTGTGGCAAAGCAACCTCAGCTAGTCACGCTATCATCAAAATTAAGACTAAAGGTGATGCAGAGGCATAAATGTCCATCCTTCATTTGTGGGTACATAGAATATTTCTCTTTGCTTTAGGAAAAAAAATTATTTTTGTTATGACTCTTATTTTTATTTTGTTTTCAATAGTGTGCGACATAGTCTCACAGATACAAATGCTGTATTTATTGTTGAGTCTGTGTATGGGTTGGACAATAGGCAGAATGAAGAAATCTCATGGCAGACCTCTTCAGTGGGATTCCACTCCAACATCTACTGGCATTGCTGTAGTAGTTGTTGTTACACAGGTTAGTATTTTGTATTCATTCTTATACTGAAATATACAGCTGCTATTAAATGCGACAGAACCATGAACCAACTAATTTCAATATTTTATGAGGGAGGGAGTATCAAGACTGGAAAAAAAACCCACAGCATTATGTGCACCCAGTATGTCTAATAGGTAACAACACCTTCTCTTTACTTGAACAATTTAAGGTGTAGCTCCACAGTATGTTTTTGTTCAGCAGTAAAACCACTTAAGAAGTTCCCACAGTTTTCCAAGCTCCCGGTTGTGCCAATTGTTCATAGCATTATAC
>VZTL01049358.1:1550-16505 GCA_013400535.1 Scopus umbretta | reverse complement strand
GGTTTAAGAACAAGTATACTGTCAAATTCAGATAACCTCTTTGTGTTTATGTTCACACTTGGATCTCAATTGGACCGTAGTCTGCTGCTATAGCTGTGCTGGCATTTTCTCTACCTCGGCAATCCCTACACAGCATATGCTGGCAGAAGTTACTCTGTTAGCATCGTTTTGCTGTTATGTACAGTGTCGGGATCAAAACCCGTTAGAACTCTCTATTGTTACCCTAGTTGGAGGGTTGAACCAAGGTGTATGATTTTTTTTCTTACCCTAGCGTATGAGCAGACAGAACTTGGTAGAGCTGATTTATGTAAAACAGCAATGCTGTCTGTAGCTGGGGCCTTCATGTGCTGTTGTGATACTACTTCTATTAATTTCAGCTTTCAGTATCTTCCATGCTTTCTAAAGAATGAAAAATTGCAACTAGCCTTAAATCTTGTTGCAAGTAATGTAATTTAGAGCCCAGGTCAATGTGATCTTGCTGTTTGTTATCTCAAATGACCAGAAAAAAACTATGCAATGTTCTACTGCACCACAATTGCACGGGATTCTGCTCTGGTTAGGATGGAATATTCTCTAGGTGAAAAATATTCTGAAATGATAGCTTTTAAGGAAGGAAACATTTTTCAGAACCGTTGCTTTTTATCCTTAATAAAAGGTATATCAACAAGTTATGCAAGTTCTTTACTCTGTTGCAACTGCTGTATCAACTTACATTTTAATTATAAGCTGCTATGTTTTTCCTTGTTTTCTAAATTGGTTTGGACAAAACATTGGAAAATACGCTTTATGGATTAAATCTGCAGTGTAGGAGGAATGACTAGTGTCACTTCGATGGCAGATAGAAGAACATTATTAAACGACAGATACGTTCTTAAGATGATGCAACATTTTTGTAACTTCATATTGCTCGTTAAATTGGTAATGCATTTAAGTAGAACGAATTCACGTTTTGTTTAGAAATTAAAGAACAGACACTAAGTGCGTAGGGCAGGTACCATCATACTGCCTCTCCTTTCACAGTCAGATAAGGGAATTAAATTGCTACTTCTGAATAATTTTGTCTCTTAGTGTAAAGGTGAGTTGTACTGCCCTTTGAAATGCACATTAAAAATGAAATACTGGGTTTTCTTCCTTCACAGGTATAAAAATTTTAGCATTTGATTGTCCCTTTGGTTGGACCTCTTGCTTTGTGTGTAGAACTTAAAAGGAAAATTACCTTAGCTTTGGGGAATGGATACCTCTTGGGAGACACTGTTGTACGGCACTTGCTCAGAGGATTGAGCTGAAATGAGAGGTGAAGTTTCTATTGCCAAGCGGCATTTACTGCAGAAAAGTGAAGTTGCACTTGCATATCTATATGAAGCTGTAGATTTGTAGAAGTTGTGTTTTCTTTGGCTGGTTAGAAACAGTTAAAGCTTAAAGCTCCATTGCTTGTGTAATGTTGGCCTCTTAACCTCTCCACAAGTTAACCAATTCATTTTTTTTTTTATGTGCGTCCTCCCGTTGTTCCTCTCCCCCGCAGCACTTCTAGCTCTGCTTATCTTAAATTCTGCGTGCACCTAGCCCCCTGCCACGTAAGTGTCGTGATGTGTGAGGTGTCGGTCATAAGTCTGAGTGTAGTGATATGAAAGGATGTGGGAGAAGCGGAGGCACACACTCACGAATTTTAGAAAAATTAGTTTCAAGCACTGTTTATTTTCAGTATTACTAATTACATTTTCCACCTTTCCTTAAGTCAACTACTATGCCTTTCAACTAATATACGAATAAAGATGCAAAAAGAACCTAATTAATTGGGGTGATAGCACTTTTTAATACACACATCTATTTTAGAATCATCTTCAATAGTTTTCTTTTGGATGCTATCACGCAAGTGTTCAGTGTTTTATTTCTGTGCATGTAGCCTGCATTATCTGTGGGGAAGTATCTTTAATTTAGTATCATCTACTTTTTTGCAGGCAGTATGTAAAAGCCTTCAGTTTTCAAGTAGTGTTATGTCTGAGCTCTTAGAGGTTTGAGTTGTGTTCTGTCTTCTCAGTGCATGAAACGTTGAGACCTCATACCCTATGAGCATATCTGAACCACTACAAAAGCTTTGTAGATACAGTTACCCAGAACTTTCTCCAGTGAGCTAGCTGAATGGCAGTGTCCTGTGAGACTTTGCCATGTGTAACAGGTGTAGGCCTTGGAAGTAGTTTTACATTTACTTTCTGGGAGGAAAAATAACAAAAAGTGTGTGATTGGAGTGGGAGGAGGGAAGAAAGGGCAGACGGATAACAGCAGACAGTAGGTGGTGGGAAGATTTCTAATACAGGAAAGAGGAAGAAGCTAAGTGGTGCGTCTGGAGGTGTCTCAACAAGGTAGAGAAGGTATGCGGCCCGGGTATGCAGCAGGGTCGGAGGTAGCATATAGCTTGGGCCACATAATTAAATTGGGAAGTTACATGCTAATCTTCTCTCAAGTGTTTAGAACTACTATAACCAGTGGAAGGAGGATCTCCCAAGATTTTGGGAAGTAGCCCACATTTGGGACATAAATGTCCCCATTAATTGTGCGCTGTAAATATAGACCTCTGAAATGCAAAAGGTTTTGCTTCCATCAGGCTGTTTGGTAGGTGAAGGGAAGGAGATCGCAGGACAGAGGCGGCTTGCAATGCTAAACTTGGGTTACGAAGTACACCTCGTAGCGGCGTTGTTTGTTGGACTTGAGGCGGCAGCACTAAATTGCGGATGCGCTATTGTAGCAGAGCGGTATGTGGTATTTGCCTCACCTGCAAACTTGTGTGTCAGGTACACACTGACCAGTTAGTTGCATCTGGCACGTGAGGTCATGGAGTAGGTGAGTGCCAGTGGTTGTAAATGAGTCCTGGAAATGAATGAGGCACAAGCCCAGCTTTTTGGGGAGAGTCTTGAATGCACAACCCGCCAGTCCTTTTAAACTGTAGCAGAGTTTTTAGGAGGGGAGATGGATATTTGAGAATGGCACAGTATCCTTTACTTGCAATGGCTTTGCCATGTGCAGCACCCCTGGAATACAACTGCTCAGATGGTTGTTGGAAGAGAAATAATTGTTTCTTTTGTCCTTTCCTTTCCCTGCAAATTGAATGTTAACAGCACAAAGTTTTGGTTTATGCAGTGGACTTTGTTCTGTGGTATCTTGTGTCCTTCCAAACTGGTCTAGCAATGCTTTTAAAACCAGGGAATGAACTTGTTGTGCCTTTGGACATAACTTGAACTCTGACTTCGATGAGTGACACTCCCTCTTTTCAGGTCTGTAATGTGCATGTGCTCATGTTGCTGCTGTCTGCAACTGAAGAGGTGCTGCCCGTGGCGTTCCTATGGCTCAGTTCTTAGGCTGCTTTCCAGGAAGACTTAGCTTTGCTTTTTTCTAAACTTGTTTTTTCTTCCCATACCCAATCATCTGCCTCTCGACGCCAACTTTGAGATTTGCCTGTCATCCTCGTCTTATGCAACTGCTGATGGTTGTAGTAGTTTAGGTGTCCCTGAGCCTTCCTCCTGCCTGTACAAGGCAGTGCTGAATAAATCATAGTGGTTTTCTTGAGGGACAGAAGTGTTCTTTCATGTGATCATGTTAGCAGTCAGGCTCGCGACATTTCTCAAGGGAAAGTCTTTCTGTATTGCATCACTACTAACATAACAATTCATGCTTTTTTGCTTAATACCTTGACTGTATAGTACAGCTACCCCTTATGCAGCTGGAGTACTAACAGCTGCTTCCCAGTGGCTGTTGTCAGATCTTTGTGGACAGCGCTGTGGTTACGTACATTTGCTGTTTTCAGGACGTTACTTAGTTGCTCTAAGCCTTCTGGAAGGCCTCATGCAAGATTGCACTTGCTAACAAACTATGTGTTAAATTTTATTGACAAAGGTCTTTTCACTTAGTATTTTTATGCTTAGCATGTCACTCTGAAAACCTGTTCACCGATGTAGAGCTACAGTTTCTATTTAAAAGGTATATTACATTTTCAGATAAACTACAGAAATAGTGATAGTGTTACCACTGTCTGCATTTCCCTATAGTGATACAGCTAGAGCTTAGACAATTTGAACTTTTTGATAGTGAAAGCAGGTAATAAGATTTAGGATATTGATACCGAAAATGGCGCTTTTCAAATTTTAAAATACCTTGCCAGATTTAGACTTGGGTTGATGAAAATGAGTCATAAGTTAGTTATTTCATTCTTGAGTCCTGAACAACAATGACAGCAGAATCTGATGGTAATACTGCATTTTGCTGGATCTGTTTCTTCTGTCATTTGCTTCTGATCTTGTTGCTAGCATTTCTGTTTTGGAGAGAAAAATTGGCATTCATGGGCTGTATGAGAACTAAGAACATTTCAAAATAGTAGGTTACAGTGGCTATTCATATGTATTTTGGAAAAAAAAAGAGTAAGCCTGAGTTAGAAGCCTACCAACTAGATAAATGACACAGGAGAAAGCAAATTGCTTACTTCTACCCATTTGAATGTGGGTGGGGAGAACATTTTTTGGGGAAAAAAAAAAAAAGCTGTGAACAATTACTTGGAACATACTGCTCTTGGAGAACTTGAGACGGTAGTTTAGCATTCTAAAACTTTCTAAAAACCCCTTCTAATGTAACAGCCATGATTCCTGAATGGCTGTTTTTCTTGTCGCATATTACAGGTAGCTCTTGAGGTCAGAAAACTGTTCATTCTTTTGGTACTATGCTGTGATTGGCAACAAATGTTGGGCATGAGGCATCAAAAGTTATTTAAAAAGTGATACCCAGTGTCGTTTCTGTTGGTGTTTGGGTTGGGGCGGTTGTTGTTTGTTTGTTGCCTCTTTAAATGGTTTGTTAACAGAAAGTTCCAAATAACCATTTATTTTTTTGCTTCAAAGCTATTTTAATTTTCCACACGAAGTTTTGGAAGCGTATCACAGAACCTGTAATGCTTCTGACTTTTTGTGAATATTCTTACTCTTTTAAATTTTTTTTCTGTTCTGGGGAGTTGCTAAAATCAAACTTCTCTTCCAATTTTGGAGAAAATTATTTCACAAGTGAGTTTTGAAAAGCAGTTACCTTTGTGTAAGGGAAAGCTAGTTCCTATGAGGACAGGAAGCTTCAGTTGTAATGTTAGGTGATACTGACATACCTGCAGCGTTAGTACTTGCCTTGTTAGAGTAATGCTGAAATTAAAGCCAAAATACAGTCTGAAAGACCATAATAGGTGGGTTTGGTTCTTAATAAATGTATCTGCTAAAAAATTGCATTCCTTTGTTAATTAAAATTTAAAATTGAGATTCTCTAGAGAGAATCCAGGCACTGAACCCCACATGTATTTATGTTGTTGAAGCTGGCCAGATTTCAAATGTTGTCTGTGGGTTTTGGGTCTGTAGTTACACTCTCCACTCACAGACAGTGCATTTGCCTCCTGTCTGGACAGCAGGGATGCCGAAGTTCAAAACCTTAAGAAGTTAGTTCAATCTTTTACTCGGGCTTTCCCAAATAGTTTTATCCCAAAGTGCTTCAAGGGCATAAGCCCTTTGTTTCACACTTTAGCTCTTTATAGTAATTGGTATTGGTCTGTTGCACTCCGACAGAAATTGCTTTCAGAAATCCTGTGCAGAGTCTTTTAGAACACGAAAGAATACATAGGTTTACATGATAGTTTCCAGCTGTTTTTGAAGCCTGTCCCTTCATGTTGCAGGTGGTTATGTGACAGATACGTAGATAAATGTAATGTCACTACATTTATGAAAATTACTGTCTTAAAAGTGATAAAAAGGGAGGACTTAAAAGTGCTTTTTTGCCTCTACTGTCTCCATTTAAATGCTATGCAAGATCCTAATTTTCTGATTCTTCAAATCCCTTTTTGAATTTTCAGTCAGAGTTTATACACATTTGTTTGTCTGTCAACGTTGTTTTTGGGCTGAAATAGCTCTTCTCTTTCCCTGGTGTTTGTCCTGTTGGTACTTGTAGAAAATAGTCATACTAGCTTTTGTTTTGCTAAGCTAAATAATTTGAGCTCTTTTGGCTTCCTTTTGCAAGAGAGACTCTTCTTTCCTCTTACCCCTGCTGTTCTCTTCTGAATGTATTTATCTTTTCTGAACACAGGGAAATTTTATAGAATGCTGCAGATCAAATCTGCTGAGATGGTATTAATATTTCTGCTTTTAGAACAGGTTGCTCCCTGTCTCTTAGAGCTTGGGAGCATCAGCTGAAACTACCAGGAAGCAAATTCACAATAAACAAAAGATGATTCCTTGCAATTAATCTGTGGATGATGCACTAGACTGACTGTTGGTCTGATTTATCATGGTCATCTTACTTTATCTTTGTTGGAAATTTATCCTCTGTTGAACCCCAGAATCGTGTATGCTTTTTTTTTCATCTGCTTTATGTTGGCAGCATATACTCATCTTGGTTTGTTGCCTCATAATCGAATAATTAATGTACTTGAGGGTTTTTTTGGGTAGTTTTAATAAGCCTGTTGCAGAGTTCAGGATCTTACATGGTTGTATAATGTTTTACTACTACATGCCTCCCAGATTTACATTTGAAAAAATCCACCTGTGGCATGCTGATGGGTGTGTTTTCAAGTTGTAATGTCCTCACCTCGTTTGTAGTCGGTAGACCTAAAATAATATTTCAAATTTAGTCCAAAGGCCGGTATTGTATCATTGCAAATTATGGAGATAATGATAGGCTACCACCAATCAATGTATTTAAAAGGTGAAGTACTGTAATATTATGTTCAATTTTGTGCTGCTTGGACACTATTAAATACCTGTGAAAATGGATTTTAGGTAGAGCTTGATCTGACTCGCAGGAAAAATGAGAGCATGTTGAACTGTATATGAAACAAGTGCAGGAGACTGTGATCCAGAGTCTCGAATGTCATTCCATTACTACACAGAAGGAATAAACTTTGACAAATTTATTTATGCCTGCTGCACATTGTGTACTGGAACTGTACTGTTAAGCATGACGGCAATAAGGAGAAGGGAGTTGAGGTTCTGCTCCTTTAAGTCTGCCTGGGTGTGAGAGGGACTAGCATAAAGTTAGCAGCCAAGTCTTTACATCTGGAGAGGCAGGGAAATAAAATTAACAAGAGCTGCAAACTTGATTTTAATATTCCACAAAGACTTTCAGTTTTTCAAGTTACCTCTCAGCAAAAAAAGTTTCAAACATGTTTTCAGTATACTGTTTTTTTTTTTTTCTTCTTAACATAAACTAAGAGTCAGGTCTGTGTGGTTTGTCCTACTAGCCTGCAAATAGACTAACAAAAAATTTAAATCATATGCCTACAACTTGGAACGCTTACTTCAGGTGTGCTTTCCCCTGTCTCTGCTCTGACTCTAGGACTCTTTGTCATCTCCTTGGCTTACCTGCATGCCTCCTGGTTCTACGTTTTTCTGCAGGGATTGGGCCTTCCTTGTCTTCAGCTGTCAAAGACTCTGCTTAAGGAGCTCTTCCACCTGCTCAGCATGTGGAGAGGAAGGAACAACAGATAAAGAGAGGAAGCCCCCTGTCCGCTGCATGCACCCCCCACCCCCCCAACACCCCTGTCGGCACTGCCTGGCCCTGGTGCTGTGGAGAGGAGCTTGTTCTCCTGTAGGTATTTGGTGCTAATTGGCCAAGAAGTTGAAAGCAGTTGCAGCCTTGCCATGCAGTGAACAGCAGCACAGACCTTGCTAGCTAGGAGTTTTTTCCTGTAAGCCACACGTACCTCGTGAGATGCCAGTTCTCCATCTGTGGCCTAAAGACAACATAAATAATCCCTCTTGCATGTGCGAATTTTGTTCATGCTTGCAAGCTTAAGCATAAAGCTTACACACCTCCTGTTGCTTGTACAGGACAGGCCACAGGTGGTCCAGAATGGTGGGTTTTGCTTTTTTTGGATATAAATAAATCTGTTACTGCAGAAAGCTAAGAAAAATGGACCTTTTGTACTACAGTTGACACTTTAAAATAAAGGGATCAAAAAGATTGACATTTAGGACTGACTTGCATTCTACCCTTTGCCTTTTATGATTACTTGAAAATGTCTTTAATTTAAATTTGATGCATTTTAAAATGTTCTTAAAGGCTCTCACCTTCGCATTTTTTCATCCTCCCCAAACATTCTCTACAGAGGGCTAATCACTTGTTCTCCGAGTGACTGGCATGGTTGAAGTGGTTATAATGTGGAGATGCTATGTATTGGGTGAGTAATAACGGGGAGGCTGTTTTGCTGCCAGATGGAGTAGGGATGGAATGATAACGCAGTGAAGAGAGTGCAGTCGTTCAGGGTTCGAGTAAATTGCGTTCTAAGTTCCTCCTCTGCCATTCCCCCCCCGATGAAGGTTTCGTCTCTCACTTGTGCGCTCTCTCTCGCTCACTCCTGCATTCTGTCTGAGCTTTTATTTCCTGCTTCCATGGTTGTGCCCAGTGTGCTCTTTAGAATTTTATTCAGTGGCTGACTCTGTCGTGCTTGGTTCATGGATTTGTGTTCAGTTTTGCTGTTTTAGTTGTTTCCTCTCTAGGGGAATTACTTGTTCATTGTGACATACTGTTTTGACAGGGATTTTTCTACAGTGTATGGTGGGATGTTTATGTATATTAATGAAGGCGAATAGAAAAGCGTGTGCACCTTTCCGCATACCCTGTGTTGATGACATAATGATTAGTTCTACTCTTTGGGACCAGTACTTGAAAAAATCCAGTCTTCTGTGGAAATAAGCTTTTCTTACATTGCGAAGTGTTCTTGTTGACTGCAGTTCTCACACTGGTGAATTCTGGCAATTTAAAGGATCTTCTATGATCAGGGCATTGAGTGCTTTGAAGGTGAATTTAACCTTTAAACAAAGATAGATTACATTCGTGACAGTGAAATGGGAGACATGGGTATGCCCCATTCATCCAAAACCTTAAAAAGGAAGACAGTCAACTTCTTAGTGCTAATGAACCGTCTTTTTAATGAAAAACTTTTGACTGACTTTATGCCCTGGGTCACTATGTGTGTGCATTTTTGCAGCCTCAAGTTTGTTGCATTTTGGAAACTATATTGCCTGTAAAACCACCGAAGTTTCTTATAAGGTTTTGCATTGATGTATACTTGAACTTGGTAACGTCTGCCACTATAAACAATATAGGATTGATCTTTCACCTAAAGGCCTGAGTTATTACAGCTTCAGTTGAAGAAGTGAGATACTTAACTTACCAAAACACCTCATCTTCTGTGGAGTGCATCCTGTGGAGTACAGCATATTCATGAAAAAAAAAAGCTTCTCAACAAATGTCTGAAATGTATATAATTCAGTTATTTCTGTGATTATTTCATTTTAAATGCAAACCCTACAGTCATCTATCCTAAGGAGATCTTCAAAGATATTTGGTGTATGAATCCCATGCGCATGCCGGTTTATGAGTGGTGCCAAGAGCCTTTGAACTTCCTGATGTTAAGTGCCGTATTGCACATCTGTTCTTTTGGAATACTTTGTCCAATTGAAAATCTTTTGCAATGGAGTTCGCACCGCAGCGGGTTTATAAAACCTTTGTAACAGTTCGATTGTTTAAAGATTTTTGAATTTTCTCTCTGGTTCTGAGAGGCAAGCAGTGTTTTTACTGCTTAGAGATACTGATTTAGTCACTGAAAAGCAGTATGGGTGCAACACAAGATAAATGCCAGGTTAAAGATTTGGATTCCACTTACATTGCACCATTTTTAATTTTTAATAAGAAATATGGCAGCCATTAGCTATTTTCTGTGATGCTTGGGACCGGCAAATGTAATCATCAGTGTAAGGATAGTGAATTGTGTGTAAGCTCCACCCCCCCCCCCCCCTCCTTTTTTTTTTCCCCCCTCTTTTTTTTTTTCCTAAATCGGAGACTTTTAGCTGGTTTAGAGGCTTGGCCTTTGGACATAGGTATGTTGGGGATGTGTATTGCTTTTTCTAAAGTGTAGTGACTCATTTTTGAGGCAGTTTTGTGATAAACTGATAAAATTCTGTAGTTAATCATGGTTTGAAGATGAGGATGCTATTTTTGGATTTTCAATTACTTCATAAGTTTAACCTATGCTGTTAAAATTAAAATCTAATACAAATTTAACCATTATTATTTGTTTAAAATTAGAGTTGCATATTAAGGAGTTAGGTGTGAATGGTTGTAGAAGCCCATGTTATTGAGCACTGTTCTATGTATGGTTTGAATTGGTGGCTTCTTGTCCACAAGTATCATAGTATTGTGCTTTAAGTAGTCAGAGTATGTGGTACCTGAAAGTTTAGGGGATATTGTACCTTTTCCAGCTGGGCATGGTAGAAAAGAGTATTTGCAGATCCTTCTGTTGGAAGGAATAGCAGCATGATGGAATTGAGAAGAACTTGTAATTTAGGCTATGTTTGTTGGAGTTCAACCAAGACAGATGGTGCTGTGGTCGAAAACTCCTTAGTACCTTCCTCTAAGGGATTGCATTCTTCTTTACCCAGTTGTTTCTTTGTTTTAAATCACAAAATCCACCTTGTCTACAGAGGGTCATACTGTAGTTGTGGGTAGGGAAAGGATAGGTGGAACAGAGTTCTCCTCATACAGGTGGAAGTTTAGTCTCTGCCATTTTGCCCCTGTCCTGCTGTGAATTACCGTGGTGACTTTTGGCTTAAAAGGGAGGCTGACTAGAATCTGATACTTAAGGCACTTGCAATGAGTATGGACAACTCAAATCTTTTTTTTAAATTAGGCAAAGCCCTGAATCCTGGTCTTTTATATCCTAGATGAATGTCTTTATTAGATGGGTTAATTTTTTTTTTTTGGTGCATTGTCCCCCCACCCCCCAAATTATAGAATTGTTTTTTGACCTGCTCTACTTAGCAGGAGCTGTGTCCTTTGAAGCAGGCTCTGTTTTCTAGTTCAGTAGTATCCCTGAAAATAGAGATACATAATAAAAATGGTGTTAAGCTTGATACATGCACATTTTTCCACTTGGTATTCGTTAATGTCCGTCTCTATATTGGATATCAAATGTGATAGGGCTCGGGAAGCATTATTCAAGAAGGAGGTCTTCTGTCCAGCTCAGTGGGAATGCTAATGAAAACAAGTCTGTGTTGACAACCCATGTGGCTGTTTACCCCGCAGCTACAGGATTCTTCAGGATGTGTTGCCTGTGAAAATTCAATATGAAGTTTTACTTACAGAGAGAGAAGACTCTGTTGGCAAGTTCCTGAGCAATGTTTGAGTGTATTGTCATTTTACTTGGTGTTTAGTGCATCTTATGATGCAGATGCACACTAGTAGCTGAAATAATTTGGACTTGCTTTTTGTAGTGCATAAATACCAATTCTGAAATCTATATGAATGTACAACCCACACTTGCTACTGCTACATAGCGCAAATAGACTGTACTTCTTTCCTGGAATGAAGTACATCAGCTCTTCCATTCAGAAGTGGTACTGGTCATTAGTTGAGTGACTGTATCCAGAGGACTGTATTCCTCTTATTTCCTTATTGCTGTATTTTTTTATTGTTCAGACTGCCACATGAGGTGGGAAAGGCGAAGGTTTTAAGGCTGGGTGTTTGCAGGCAGAGAAGAGCTACAGCTCTTGATGGGAATTATTGTGGTGCTTTTCAAGGTATTTATTTGGTGTGAAGTTCTTCTCCAAAACATTTTTCTATGCAAGCTGTTTTTAATGCACATTTAGTTATGTTCCAGTGTTGTTTACTTATATTTATGAGTGGCGTCCCCATTGTCTAAGCATAATTAAGCAGCCACAAGAGGACTGTATATGAATGATAGTGGAAAAAGGAACATGATACGTGGAATGGTACCTGTATGTGAGATTTCAGTGATGTGATGGAAAATCTTTGTGGGACACTCCTCTTGATATACTGGCTATGCTAACTTTAGAAGTACCAGCATTCTGAGACTCTCTGAAATAGTGGTATTTCAGTATTTGAAACCGGGTTCCTTCCATTTAGATTTTTTTTTTTTTAATCCTTTGTGTCTTAATGTACCTTTACCAATTTTATGTCTCCTGTGGTGCTGAAAACTCCGTACTTCCCACCCTATTAGCATTAGTTTTCACACTTTCTTCGTAAACAGCTCCTGACCCATTTTTATCTCCATCCTTCTAAAATATATCTTCTTTTTCTTGTATTTTCAGACTAAGCTACCAATGATATTTATTTCTCAAAACTGGGCCACCTCTGGTGCTTGAACCCTTTTGGAACTGAATTTTAGACTGTGCAGGTTTAGCAGAACAATTGGTGTTAGTTTTTAAATATTTTATAATAGTTGCTCTTTTGTATCACCTTGCATTCAAACAACAGCACAGAAAATAATTCTGTTTTTCACAAATATATATTTGTTTTGTCAGTTTTTGCAGACATTTTCGTATGTATATGTGTGTACATTGTTCTCTGTTTAATACTCTTTTTCCCAAGCTTCTTTATTTGTTGCTTCATTGTCATCTTTATGCTTGGTAGCTGGTAGTGTTATGTTTCCAAAGACTTGTGTCTGGATCAGGAGATCTTTGCATAAATAACAGTTATTCAGATTTAAACTTTGGGTTTTTTTGTTACATAAAACAGGCAGCTGTTAATGCAGACTCTGGCTTTAATNACAGGCAGTTGTTAATGCAGACTCTGGCTTTAATTGGTTTTTTTTTTTTTTTTTTTCTTTCTGTGTTGATTTTAATTGTATTTCCAAAGTTATTTTCCCAATGAAATTGAAAACAGCTATTTATTTGATGTATGATATCTTACTAAAATCTGTAGCCTCCTAGATACAACTGGTTTAACACTTTCAGAAAAGATAAGTTTATCCATCAAAGTTAACAGCCTAAATGTTCTGAAGTATGATGTGCTTGCACCTCAGTTATGACGTTCTCTGTTGGTATAGTTAAGAATTGCTAGAATAAAATCAGATTTAGTAGTCTTAAATTATTAGTGTGGTGAACTATTCATTAGCTCTAGAACAATTGTTAAATTAAGGTGCTGCAATTCTATTTGAAATAGAATTATTATGGTAAACATTAAAAAAAATTCCTATATTCTCAGATAAAATTCAGCCATTTCACTTGCCTGTGAAAAATCTGCTACTTGGAAAAAAAAACAATTTTTTTGTGTGTGTGTCATTTTTTGGTTTGTTTTTGGTTTGTTTTAAAAATAAAAACTATGCAGGATTTGGAATGATGAAATTCCATACAAAATTTGTCATAATCTCCTGAGCCTTCAGATTTATGAAATGCTTTCAGGGACAGAATAGAAAGCATTCTGTTTGCTGATAGTTTAGAATTTGTTTTAATTTCCTGTATGATGTAGGTGTGTCTGTACATACATACGCACCTATATTTGTAAGTATATCTTACTGTATTTAAAACAAGTAAAGGGGGGGGTGCATCCTAAATGTGATCTCAGAATTAATGCAGAGTGATTCACCACACTTAACTCCAGTCAACAAATTTTTCATCAAAATCCAGTTGGTTGTGGACACTGTCGGCTGAAAATGACTAAGCTTCCTGTATTTTATTTCTTTGAGAAGCGTACACTAGTGAGTTCACATCTGTCTGGCAAAAAACTCTTGTAAAGAATGTCTTATAGTTGATAGTAAGTGTTCTTTATTCAGTGGTGGCAAGTTGTTTTTTTCCCCCTCAGCTAAAATGTTACTTTTCTTCATTTATCATTGACTTACATATTGACTTACATGTGTTCTAGTTTGCATTATGTTCTGTCATTCTGTGCTTTTGATGAAGCAGTATCCTTCATTTTTCTATGGTAATTGGCTTCAGAAAGAATTATTTCTAAGTTACTGGTGTCTCCTAGTCTCCATCTGATTGTAGCTTTTGTTTTGGTGATACTAATTCTCCGCAGTAGGTTTCTAAATTGTTGAATTTTTTTATTTTACTGTTTCTTTCTTAGGGTGATAGTGTGCTTCTTTCACTCCAGTCTCTAGAACATTTTTGGTTTGTGCTGTTTACTTTTCACTTAGTTTCCATGTTAATTTTCACTTGTAAACTTGCAACCTTGACCATACTTCTGCCGTTTGCTGGTTCATCTCCTCTCTTCTACTTCCAGATTATCCTGAAGATGTAACAAATATTTTTTCAAATGATGCCTATGGTGGATAAGTCCTACACTAGTGGCTTCTAAAGAAAATTCATCTTAATTGTTATCATCAAACTTTGCATGTAGCTAATGTGCACAACTGCTTTTCTTCTTTATTGCTTGCACTGTTTATTCTTGTGTCACGTTTTATGAACCAGTAATCATAGGAAAATAAATCGGCCAGAATTGCTGTTATATTTCTTGAGGAAATTCATGAAGAGGATCAGTTTCCACTGTTCTATACTACTTATTGTCCCTGAAATGCTAAGGACTTTGATCTTAAATATTATTAGCAGATTAGAGCAACTTCCTGACATTCCAATATACCGTAGAAATTTTGCAAGAACAAAGTTACCAAAAAGCCCAGTTCATGTTTTTCTGTCTTGAGGCCTAAATCTTTTGGGGCATGGGCATGTTTGTGTCCAGCATGCTGTACTTCTAACACTCTTACTGAGGCTTTTATATCGTATAGTCCATATATGAAATACAAGGAGAGTAAATTTGCGCTGAGTGAGAAATTTTATAACACAGTATGAGCTTCATAAAGAGAGCTAGCATATAAAGAAGCTTTGAAAGCTGTAGTGGGAATTGACATTGAGTAAGAAAGTAATGGAAGTCATGAATATTGTGCCATCCATACATAATATGAGAGCCTTCAGTGGAGGATCTGCTGAACTAATATAGGTTATCTTCAGTCAACTATGAATTGTATGCTTTTCTCTGCAGAATTAAATGAGGTGTTCTTTTAAGTCCTCTGCAGCCCAGGAGGTGGTGTTTATCCAGCCGGTCATAGATGGGGAGGGAAGATAGTTTAACTTCTGAAGAACTCTGGCTAGTCTTTTTTTTTTTTTTTCCTTGCTTAACTGAAGTGAGCCTTGTTCACACTTCCTGTTG
>VZTL01049356.1:31153-48442 GCA_013400535.1 Scopus umbretta | reverse complement strand
AAAAAAAAAAAAAAAGCGCTGTATTGCTGAGTAAGAACTGCAAAATCTATGGGGGTGCATAATTTGGTGAAGAATACCCCATTAAATTTTTTTCTGTGGTTCCCTGGCCCACTCCAAGTGTTGACCCTAGTAAATGGAGGGTCATTTTTTTTCTCTTGGCCAAGAGTGAAATTGTGAGAAGACAGAGGAGAACTGTTGCATCCTGTTCATTTATCAGGTTTCCTCACTGCAACTACTAGCCCAAGTAAAAAGGCAGCCTGGTTCTCACCTAGCTCCACCTTGTGCTAGTTAGTCAAGACTGAAATCATCACTAAACTCCACACAATCTTTTGTTTGTTTGTTTGTTTGTTTGCATGTAGGGCTAGAAAAGCCTGAGTAAGAGTTACTGTTAACTGCAGTAACAGTATAACTGAAATGCTAATAGGGACTGATGCATCTTTGTCGATTTATGTGTTTCTTGAGGGTGAGGGATCCTAATTTGCATTTTCAGGAATCTACTAGCTTTTTTTTCTTTTCAATTTAGTTAGCAATCTACTAACCTTGTGACTACCACCTACAGAGCCTCAAAAGTGTGTGTGTATATCACAGTGCTCTCCTAGAAGAACAGCAGCTCACATACACTGAAAGCTCTGGCATTCCAGTCCTCATCCTTACTTATCCTATTTGACCACTCTAACTTAGCAGATCAAAGTCAGCTTCTTCTAAGCTTCTTGTGCAGTAAGTCTCACTCCTGTCACACAGCTTCTCAAAAGCATAGAGTTTCAAATGCACCTGGAAATTCAAATGACCTATCCATCCCATTTCATCTATTTTTCAAGAGATTTGCCTAGCTCAGTTTTAAGACATTCAGGTAGGAAAGCTTCCTTCACTTTCATCTGGCGGGTATTCCACTGCTCACACTGACCTCATTGACAAGGATCTCTCAAGTCATCTTATTCCAGTCTTTTTTGAGTTTCAACTGGTTTTCCTAAATGTACCACTTGCACTATCCTATCCTCCTCAAGTTTGGCACTTCTAGCTTTCAAAGAATTGCAAACTATTACCCTGCAATTTATTACCCTACACAAAATAAATATATAAAAAAAATATTTAAGAGTTTGACTGCACAGCGCTAAAACTATTTTTTTTTTCCTTTTCCAACAGACAGTATTTTCCCATTTAGAGCATTGCCTGACACAATATTGTACTTATATACCCTTGTAACTGCTTTCTGGAATGGAATTACCTTAGGTAGATCAGATTAGGCAGGTGATTGCTCTGAACCTGGCGGCTGAACAAAAAGTAAATTCTGTCTCACAGAATGAATATGAAATATTCATTTCAGCACACCGAAGGGCAAGGCCATATTTTAAACATGTGAGACTAAAGACAATCTCATAAGTCTGTTTATTATAACTGTCAAGAGAAGCCAAATCCAGGACCACAGGGATTTTTCTTTCTAGCCTGTTTTCTGCTCTGTTCCCATGTGCAGGTTGGGTCTGTAGCAAGGTTGAGCATGTATTCATAAGATCCAGATACACATACTCAAAACACACATCTGATCACACTGTCCAGAACAGGCAGAGAGGAGTCCCCCCCAAAAAACCCCGCCCAAAATACTCACATAAACATGAATGTTGAGGGCCTGATCCTGCCCTTCCTTTGATATTTGATCAGAATGGAAGGTTATGTGCACACATACACATTCTCTTGATTCGCACTCATATCCACATTCAGACATGTCTTGAAAATACCCTTGAAACTGCCTTGAAATTTTCTCAAAGCCCAGCTTTAACTCTGTCCAGTATCTATGTCCAGCCCTCAGGCTTTTTACCCAGCCACTGGCTCAGACTCTGGGTCTTTCTAGGCCTGGGTTTTCACCTGCTCACCATCTAGTTCAGCTTGAAGGTTGCTGTGAAACACATATGCATATACAGAATAGAGAGTGTGTTTACACAGAAAATAGCTAGAAACAAGATTTAGTAAGACAGGACAAACTGGAGTAACGAGGCACAGGGCTTGGCCAGACAACCATGCTGACCAGCTGCTGATTTACTCCCAGCCAGCCCCTTTTGTCCCCATTCTCTCTAATTTACCATGCTTGTTCCTCCTTGATTTTCTCCACTCCCTCTCTTTTTCCTTAGCTCTGACATCTTTCCTTGTCTTTAAATCTTACAACATCTCATTTCAACATCTTATAATAAGTTTTGCACAAGCCCACAAGCCCTCTCAAATATCTTGTAATATGTAGGTGTTTTCCCATGAGACCCATGACAATCTCGTTTTCCCTGCCTTATCAGCTGCAAAGTTGAGGCTGAACCTTGTGAATATATACATTTAAGCAGGTTTTTCAATGAATTCAATAGAATTATAGAATGTTTTGGGTTGGAAGGGACCTTTAGAGGACATCTAGCCCAACCACCCTGCAGTGAGCACAGACATCTTTAATTAGATCAGGTTGCTCAGAACCCCATCCAACCTGGCCTTTAATGTTTCCAGGGATGGGGATGGGGACTCCACTCCTCTCTGGGCAACCTGGTCCAGTGTTTCACCACCCTCAATGTAAAAAATTTCTTCCTTATATCCAGGCTAAATCTACCCTCCTTTAGTTTAAAACCATTACTCCTTGTCCTGTCACAACAGGCCCTGTTAAAAAGANCTCCTTGGCCTGTAACAACAGGCCCTGCTAAAAAGATTGTCCCCATCTTTCCTTTAGGCCCCCTTTAAGTACTGAAAGGCCGCAAGAAGGTCTCCCTGAAGCCTTCTCTTCTCCAGGCTGAACAGCCCCAACTGCCTCAGCCTTTCCTCATAGCAGAGGATTAAACATTATTAAATATTAAACAGCCCTGGTCCCAGTACGGACCCCTGAGGGACAGCACTTGTCACCGGTTTCCATTCAGACATCAAGCCGTTGACCACCACCCTCTGGATGCAACTATCCAATCAATTCCTCATCCACCCAACAGTCCACCCATCAAATCCCTATCCCTCTAGTTTAGAGAGAACAATGTTGTGGGGGACCATGACGAAGGCTTTACAGAAGTCCAGATAGAGGACATCCATTGATTTTCCCTTGTCCACTGATTCAGTCACTCCTTCATAGAAAGCCACTAGGTTAGTCAGGCAGGACTTGCCCTTGCTGAAGCCATGCTGGCTGTCTTCATTCACCTTACTGTTCTCCGTGTGCCTTAGCATAGCTTCTAGGAGGATCTGTTCCATGATCTTCCCAGGCACAGACATGAGGCTGACAGGTCGGTAGTTCCCAGGGTCTTCCTGTCTTCCCTTTTTAGAAATGGGCACAATGTTTCATCTTCATTGACATTTCTATTATTTCCATTTACTAAGGCTTGTGTATCTACGAGTTTATTATTTTTCTTGCTTTTTGTTCTTGTTTTGTTTGTTTGTTTGTTTTTTAACCAGATATCCTTACATCCTTATATTTGAGTATAATACAGAAAGACATCAGAAGATTTATGTTTGTATTGTATAATGTTAAATATGACAAATGCCATTTATGTAATGTTTCAGCATATATATTTAAAAATATTCTCTTTGGAATCCAGGATGAATTTAGAGAAAAACCACTGGAAAAAAAACAGCTGTGAACTACATAGAGGAACAGATGGGAGATGAGTAATTTTTCCCACTCAACGGGTAGGGGAACACATGCCTCTAAACACTACATATAGGAAAAAACTAGATACTCTGTAATAGAAAGAGAGTTTTCTGACTTTCTGTGTATATCCCTTAACCTATTTTCAAAAAAAAAGGTGGCTGCTTTATACTTGAATTTCATTAAATTTCAGTTGGTAGAACAGGGCTAATCAGAATTTTGTAATCCCATAATATATTACAGGGATAAATTCATAAAAAAAAAAAAAGTTTCCAAAATGCCACAAGAAAAAGCACAGAAAAGCTCTTATTGAAAAATGCACACTCTGAAAGCTGAATATTGCTAGACATTTCAACAATAATTCTCCCCAATGTCCCACATAAAATCTATTGAAATCATTGATCTTCTATAAATCTTAGACCAAGAAAATAAAGGGAGTCTAAAAGAAAGGAAATTAAACATATATCTATACTTTTCCTTTAACAAAATAAAATACAGGAACATTTATCAGGCTTGACAGAATTCTTTTGTATACAAATTGAACGAGAGCTTAAAATAAAATGATCGTTTTCCATCTCACACCAGATAATAATGAATTTCCAATCTGAAGCAATATTTACAAAAGGATATATGTAGCTTGAAATTCTATTTTTCTTCTGAAGATAAGCAGTAGTACTGCAGTCTATAATATAGGCAAAAGTGAGATTTTTACTATAACATTTGTACACACACCATTCAAAAGAGAAGCCATCTTAGTACCGGATAAAAATTTGGGCAGTCTAAATGTCTAGTAAAATTCTGTCTACATATTGATTAATTTTTCTGCCCATATTAGCTAACTAAAGAACATTTTAAGGCACAAGAAAGAGCTATGGAACTCAAAAACCAGTAGACAAGTAATTTTATTTGCAAGCAACTACAGACATAAGGGCAGTTATAAATACACCCGGTGAACAGGAAGATATAGTAGCAAATTAATTCAGGATATTTTAAATTATTGATGAAATATAAGTATCAATATAGTGTTTATTTCTTCTGTTCTTCTTTTACTTGCTACTTCCTTTAATGCAAACTTATTCATTGGAAAAAAAATCAAGCAGAAGCCAAAATAGGAACTATTTTCTTGTCTTCTTTTTGTAGCATAAGCCAGCCTAAAAGAGAGAGAATTGCATGTCTGACAAGGAAACAAGGGGCAGGGCACAGAGAAGAACTTTGTACAAGATGATATTACAGTTACTGTTATGAAAGGAAGGAGCATAGCTGAGTTAATCAGATACTGAAGCGGGGCTCTGGGAAATCTGCTCCTATTCCCAGTTCTGCTGCAAGTCTACTTGGTGACTTTGAACAAGTCACTTTCCTCTGAGCATTGATTTCTCCATATACAGACTGCAGATGCTCTTTCATGTATCAAGTGTTGATAAAAGTATTACTATAATATTAATAATCCTTTTTCACAAGGCCCTTATCTCAGCCATTTGCCAGTTGGTGGCAGTTGACTGACCTATGGGTTATAGCTATTGAAAACTGACACCAGAACATAGAAATATCCAAACAACCACATGAAAGAAATACTTATTACCAAGATTATAAATACTTTTTGCTGCAAAATATTTAGGAATACTTTGTGTGAAATCTACCATGGAAATGTCTCGTTCTAAAAGAGTCACCTTAGCACAACATGTATAACACACAGAAATGAGAGAGAAAAAAATGTTTTTTACTGAACTTTTGTTTCATCTTCAGAAATCACAGACAGATGGGGCAAACATGACCCCCACTAGATGCTGAAAAATTGCAGAATTCCCCAAACCCTTGGAATGAGTTTCCTAAACAGCAAAAAATGCAGGATTCCCTTCTGCAGGGAAAGAAAGAAGATCTAGAAATATGTATATATATTTTTGTCTATTACCTAAATTCTCCTTCCACGCATTATATTCCTATTAAGTAATAGTTCATGTACATAAGCAGTGTCAACAGTTTTGACACAGTTCATGCATGGAGCAGTCCCAATCACATATAAAATAGACTCATTGCCTAGAGGCGACCTCAGGAGGTTATATGATTATCCTTCTAGTTCATGGCAGAATCACTACATGACAGATGTTTCCTGAACCTGTTTTTAAAGACCTCCCATGACAGAGATTTCAAAAGCTCCTATGCACTTCAGTGCCCATTTTCTGTAATAAAAATCTCTTTATGCGGAACTTATATGGCAAAAGGATGGGATGTTTAGTCAAAATGGGAATATGAGGTTAATATGTGGTGAATAATTTAAGGTAAGACAGAACTTACTTCAACAATTAATTTTGCAAGGTTCTTAGGTAAACTTGGCCAAAAATGTAGTGTATTAACTAAGCGTATGCACAACCAGTACATGGGTAAGAACCTATTTGTATTTATTCATTTATAATGGACCATTTTAACTAGAAGAGAAGCAAGGACAAATTTTAATAAAAACCTGCTTTTATTATCCCTAAAGGAAAGAAGCCAATCTGACATGACATAAGCTGAAAGATATACTAAAATAATTATTTTTATTGTAAACTTCATGCATCTCAGTACATTTCAATTTCATAAAGTCCAAGTCACTCCAACTTCTAAGACTTTTTAAAGTGTGATGAAGTATTTTTTCTAGCAAGAATCAACAGGCTTATCTTTGACATGAAAATTTGTGGAGTGGAAATATGAGAAGGATTACATAAAGTAGGCAAATAGTACTGGAGACAATGATATGAGGAAAAGGAACATCTTTCATTTTTAACCTTGCAGATTATGGATACGATATCAGGCATATTAATCTTTCAAAGTAGTTCCTCACTCATCTTCAGGAATGATTCATGTCATCAAATCTCAATAGCATGCTCTGTGATTTAATGAATTTCATTTAGTACAAGGAGCACCTTCTCTATCTGTCCACAAGGAAGTTATGAGAGATAGTGATGAGGCATGTTGGCATTCACACCAACTCCCCTCTGCCTTAGCAATGAAACCTTGCCAGTCTTGCCACTGTGTGGGATGGAACAGCAGAAGCCTGGACCCAAAGAGCAGTGGGCAAGTGGATATGAACAGCTCAGTGATTCAGGACACATATCTGAAAAGTGGAGTCTGTAAGTTTGGCCCTAATACTATTTTAGCTCATCTCAACCCAGAAAGTCACATTATTTGGTTTGTTTTCTCTTGCTTTCCTTCTAGCCTCCATAATCTTGTTAACCCCCGAATTCTTTGTTGCAACTGCAATAGACTGCATAGCCTTTCAGCTGCAGCATGCTCCCAAAGGATTTGCTTGAATTCCCTCAAGTCAAGCAAAATGTATGATCTATATCTCTCCTTCTCAGTAATTGCTCTAGTGGGCATCAGAGAGAATTACGTGTTGCTCTGACTCGTGCAACCAAGATAGCAAGAGTTAAGACCTCAGATGTCCCTATAATTGGTGCATTTTACCAGTTGATATCCACTTACCCTGCAGGCTTCTTGTGCACCAGACTTGCAAGGAGCATTTGTAGGTGTCTCATTTTCTTAGTATAAATCACCGTTCTGAAACTAAGATGGTATTCCTAAGCCTGGGAGATCCAGGGGGGCTTTTGCAGATGTAGCTCAAATGCACCTAACTGGACCCAGGTGGTTGAAAGTGAGGTAAAATAATAGCGGCTTGATGTGTTCTGTAATGCACCCCACAGATTTGGTCTCCAAGTTCATATCCTGATTAAAATCTGCCTTTGGAGCAAGCATCCCCTGTTTCTGGTCTTGGTCTCCCCGTTGCACCAAGTGGACTTGACCTGTTTCCTCCCTGCACAAGTGTGAGGCTTTTTTCAAAAGAGAACTGGAGTATGTGACAAAGCCAGTGCACAACCTCCAGGAGGTACTGCGCATAGATACTATTAGATGCTCACCAGTTCACCAAGGACAGAAAATCCATCCTCCATGCATTTCAATTACTTGTGCATGAGAAATTAGATTGGTTTTCTTGTGCTTGTATAATCCTTTTATTTTGTTCGTGTTCAACTCACTTCATCAGTCTTTTTTTTTTATTCCTGTCACAGTTTAACCCCAGTCGGTAACTAAGCACCACATAGCCGCTTGCTCACCCTCTCCCCATCCCCTGCTGGGACAGGGAGGGGAATCAGAAAAAAAAAGTAAAACCCATGGGTTGAGATCAAGGCAGTTTAACAGGACAGAAGAGGAAGAGCAAATAATAATAGGGATGATAAAATAATATACAAAACAAGTGATGCCCAATGCAATTGCTTACTACCCACTGACCGATGCCCAGCCAGGCCCCGAGCAGCCATCGCTGCCCCCCGGCCAACTCCCCCCAGTTTCTATACTGCGCGTGACGCCATATGGTATGGAATAGCCCTGTGGCCAGTTGGGGTCAGCTGTCCTGGCTGTGCTGGCTGTCACGGCTTCTTGTGCCCCTCGCAGAGCATGGGAAGCTGAAAAGTCTTTGACTAGTGTAAACACTACTTAGCAATAACTAAATATCAGTGTGTTATCAACCTTATCTCATCTTAAATCCAAAGTACAACACTATGCCAGCTACTAGGAAGAAAATTAACTTTGTCCCAGCTGAATCCAGGGCAATTCTTTCCATGATCATTTAGTTAGGCCCCAAGGGAGGGTGGTGTGGTGCTCATAAATATTTAGAAATCTATTTGTTTCCTAAAAATGGATTTGTTTGCAGCTACAACATTGAACAAAGTGAAACTGTCACAACCTGAACCTCCTACACTCTGTAATGCTGTTCTGCATGGCCGTTATTGTACCTTGTCTTCTTATATTATATTGCATCTTTCAATATCCAAGATTTAGATGATTTCATGTGGTATAAACTGCTATATTATATGTTAGCAATTTAAAAATACATGTTTAAGACAATCTGGTAGAATTAGTCTCTAAAGGACTTCAGAGGAAAAAAAAGATGCATGTTCTGCTAAGATCAAAATCCTAAAAAAGCCCACAAACAGCATATAAAAAAAGCTCAATGAGTACTTATATAACCCACACTTCTCATTATGGATAGTTCCTTGAAATTAAAGTAAGTATTCTATTACTGTTAGCAATTAAAATGAACATACAAATGTTTAGAAGCTAGTAGAAGCTCTCCAGGGACAACAGTTAATGATTTCTGCAATATATTTACCTGTCATAAAATGTTTATAACATATGGGTGAATTGAAGACTCATTTTTATCAGAACTGAAAATAAGCAAAGCAAACTGACATCTTGCTCTCCTCCAGCTGCAAGTTTAACTTCAAGTAATACAGTAATCCAATGTTGAATATTTTACAAAACAACAGAAACAATAGTATTTTCCTGTTCTTATCAATTTATGGTTTTAACACTCAGACTAACTGATTATAAACTCTATTCATGGAGGGGGGGAACTGCTGAATTTTCCACTGGGACAGCCAACTCACTTTAGAGTCAAACTTTTTTTCCATTTCGTACAGTGGGTATCCAGTTTAATACTGGGTACAAAGACAAGAATGAGTTACAAAAGTATACTTAATAATGGTGTTCTTCGAATAACTCCTATTCCTGCCTTTGAAACAGATCTAATTTTATTTTTCCTACTTACTGAGATTTAAGTTTCAAATATACTGCACTAAGTATTATTTTATTAGGAATCTCAGTGGAATAAATTTCTTTGCTGATTTTGTCCACTAACAGAGGAATTCACTTAGTTAAGTAGTTTCCTTTAGTTTTCTAGGCTTTCTTTCTACAGACTCTGTAGAGAAAAAGTCTGTTTCATTTGATTTCATCCTGAAATGTGTGCTTAAGATGCATCTGACGGGTATCTGTGACCACAGTGAAAGATGACACACACTTAGATATCTAATTTTAATATGGCTAAAACTATGTGACATGAATCTTAGTTTGTGTGAGCCTTTGAGACAGGATTTCTCTATGACTTAAGCACAGGAGACAAACATACATAGGGAAAATAAAACTTTTCTTTGAAAACTTCTCCACGTCCTCCCTTTGGATAAGTATGGCAACACAACTCTACCTGACTGAGTTCTAAAGGGGACAATCTCTGCCAACCTTCATGTCATCACTACAGGTTTGCTCTATAATAATACTGATTCAGAAAGGGCTGATTTTTAGGAAAAAAGTATTTCCAGTGCTTTTGTCCACCATCTGACAAAAAGGTGCAGAAAGAGAATAATAATGGCATACAATGTCTCTTTCCATAACACTACAAAAATCCCTGTTAAAAAGCTGTTTATTTTTAAAAACAAAACAAAACAAACTTTGACCCACTTTTGCAAAAACCTAGATGAAATTACATAAAAGGTAAGAGTCTAAGGGTCAGTAGAGTTTAGGGGGATCAGAGGCAGAAAGGACGTAGTAGCAAGGGCTCTGGGATAGGTCTCACTGTTTACCATCCAAATAGCTATAACGAGAAGTAATGACACTGAATATTGGCGTGGTTTGTTGCATTTTAAAATAGAAGCTACAGGCCACACATGAAAATACAGTAAGCTTTTATTTTCTTTCCTAGATACTTTAGTATATTTATTTTTTGTACCGTTATTAAATATTTATTTTTCATCTGTATCAGTTTTACTCATATAAAAGTGTACCCATGTAGCTCATCTTTTCTAATACTGGCAGATACAGAGCAGACCAATACAGTACACTGAGCTATTTTCACCTGTTACTGGGCCCTAAATAGTGTAATCACTGAGCAAAGAAACTCAAGTTGCAAACTCTATATGAGAAGTACACATGCATAACGTGCACAGTGGTAACATTCAGATGTGCTATTAGGAACTTGGTGGACACTAAAAAAAAAAAAGAAATTAATTAGGCTACCCCTTTGTCCAACAGCAGGAACTGTTTTATAAAAGTATCTAAACACTGAGGTGGCATGAAGTAGAACATGAAAGCTTATGGAAAGGGATGTATATTAAACAAGTACAGTCAAATTTCCCTGAAATATAGTGGAGTATTTGTCAATGTGTAGCTCACAATTAAAGGCACTAGTTTGTACCTGCAAATCTTTAAGTCCCACAACAGGAGACACTGTTGATATTCCTAATCTATGCTGCTGTTAAACTGATCTCTAGAGGAGCTTCACGCTAATAAATAAAATTTGCAGGCATTGATACCAGTTGTTCTTTCCAGATGTCCCTGAGTTGATGCACTTGCAGTTACAGTTATGCCAATGCAAAACATCCCACGCATAGCACTGTGGAAAGTCAGCGTGCTCTTCTGTAAACATCAGCTATGCTAAGTCAAAAGCAATGTAAGCCTTCTTTTGGGGAAATAAAGGGATAAATGTAGACTCTACTTCACTGTCTCCACTATACCTATCAAGTAAGTGGTCTTAAGAGAAGTTATACCTGGCACTGAAAGAGAGAACAGAAAATACCCTCTGCTGCAAGTCCCACTGTGGCTATTTGCCTCACACACATTCACACTGCCACATACATTAAAGAGAATAAACCTATGCCCAGTCCCAGCAGATTTTGGCCCACAGTCGAAGTGGGGAAGATGCAGCTGGCTGTGCTGCTCAGCCAAGACAGGGGGCCAACCACATTCACCTGCCAGGGCTCTCCAGTTGGCCTTCCACACAGATGCCAAGATCCACCACAGACATACCACTGTCAGGATACAAGAGGCAGGATATTTTTCTTAGAACTCACTGTGTGTCTCATCAGAGGAACAGTGAGTGGAGACTTCTCTTCACAAGTAATACAAGTGGCCATAGTCCTCAAAGTCCAATCTTTCTGAGTGTCTAGTAAAAAGCAGTGTCAAATCTTATTACCAAACAGCAGTATTCCTACTGTGATAAAAGAGTAAGAGGTGGTGTATACTAAACTGCTATTTTCTCCCTTTTTCTTCCCATGTTGTATTAATAACCCTATGAAAGAATATTAAACAATGTTTTTTCTGCATCCTGCTGCCATTATTTGCCAGCCATCACTCCAAACACTCCATCCTCAGTCTGAGCAAGCCAAAAGCTTCTCCCTTGATCATAGCAGAGCGAACCCCACCTGATGAGGAAGATGAAGGAAAGCTTTCCATAACACTGCCCCTTCAGAATAGTAAATTTTAGAATACTTTTTTAATTAAATGTCTATTTGACTTTTGTTTGGGAGATGACATGGTGAATATCAGTGAGTCATTATGAAGCTTAAATGAATTGAGATTGTGCTACTGTAAGGATTCCTGTTTCTGCTGCTGGCAAAATTATTGAGTAAACACGTCATGAACTGTGTCAGAGACATGCAAAATTACTTAAATTACTCAAAGGGACAGAAATGGAGAAAATCTTAATCTAAACCTTCCTTCTTTTTATTATTCTACCACCCTAATTCATTATCTGCAATAATTGCCAGTCCATGAACTGTCAGTTAAAGAAATAATTTCAAATAAATAATGTGAATTTTCAAATCAATGTTTTGCGTCCCAGTGGAGCTCTCTAAATAGCAATATATATTATATATTTGGGGAAATATGTCAGCATGATGTGCAGTCAGTAAACAAAAATGCACTTAATTGGTGACAATAATATGTGCATTGCAGATCTATTTCACAGTATTGCACATCTTTAAAAACTGAGAATCAACTGATAGCTATGACTGAATATATTACAACAATAACAAAATACATTACAATAATAACAACAACAAGAACATGCTAATAGGAAAATGGAAAAAAAAAAAAAAAGGACTAGGAAGAGGCTACTCTTCCTCTGATTTCCAGTTCAGATGTAGGATTGACTTTTGGAAACTATTGATTCCTAATGTCCTGCTCAACCTATCTATACAACCCAATTATGAACACATCTGATCCTCTAATGTATTCTCTTAATTGTGATTTCTTTTTATTTTTAAATAAACATAATACTTGCCAGTTTCTTTGGACCTGGTAATAATGTGCATTCTATATAGAGTACGATATAACATGAACTGACCTTTTGAGGCCAAATTCTGTTTCTGTTATTAGTCTGGCTTAGTATTGTTGCAGTTATCTCAATGGCTTTATCTACAGCATATGAAGCTGTATGCTATGAGCTAAAGAACTGTGTAATGTATTAAATAATTGCATCTGACTGTGATTTTTTTTTATTAAACTAATTTGCATTGGAAAATGCCAATTTTCTGTAGAAAGCATCCATCCCACAATATCCATTAATTCAATGCTTGAAGGACTCCCTAAGTTATAGTCTATTAAAAGCAACTTCAAACAGGAAATTATAACCTTTATCCATGCTTGTAGTAGAAAGCTTAAATTACAAAGAAGAAAGATTTACATTAGAAGTTAGAAAATTTGTCTAATGGTAATAACAGTGAAGCTCTGACATGACCTACTTGAAAACGCTGTGTGGCTTTTGTCATCACAGGTCTTTAAAAGAAGCTGGAAAAGCATTTGTCAAGAATGTTCCTGTCTTCGGGTAGGGGATAGACTGGATAATTCACCAAAAGCCCCATCCGCTCCTCTATGGGTGTTTTATTTTATAAGAGAAAAGGGAAGGAACAGGTTACCCAACTTAAGGTACAGTGAAAATGAAGACCCTCTTTATAGTCTGAGGGAGAAATAAACTCTTGGGGAAACAACCATCCTAGTGCTCACATGGCCACTCGAAGATCAGCTCCTTCGTACAAGTGAGCACTTGCACTCAGGAACAATGAACCTTAGATGTGCGCACCAGCTTTTAGACCAGATACTCACTATGGTATGGAGGTACATGTAACATTACCAAAGCAGTACATCACGTAGCATGGAGTTTGGAACTGCCAGTGTCAATGATGCTATTTACCCTTACATTTGTTGCTTCAGGGTGGTATACAATAAAAAAGTTTCATTGTGAATTTTGACTTTTCTAGACTTTCTTATATATGGTTTCAAATGCATGTGCTCCTATAAAACCAAAACAAAACAGAAGCATTAATGTCTTTTTGGTTTATTTCCCTATAATTTTCAAGAAATGCAGAAAAAAACAATGGCCACCTAGCTCCCAAAATGTTCCCTAGATTGGTCACTGATTTCCTGGGCATAAGACAATGAAACATTAAAGAATAATGCTAATAAGTGGAATAAAATTGAACCATTAAGTTCATTGCAACTTTTATAATTATATTAAAAAATAAAGTTACATTGATTACTATGCAAAAGAAGCTTTATGTTTTCCGTGATTTATTTACTGATATTAGCCACTTTAAAAAATACAAAGAATAAAGTAAAAGGAGATAATGAAATTTTTCAGAATACTGCTAAAAAGAATTTTTAGTGCAGAAAACCTTATCAACCTTAAAGGGAAAGATGGGCCAATAAAAAATAAAAAATATCAGCATGAAATTTGATCATAGTGGGATGGTTGGGTAGATTAACTATCATGAAGTGAAATTATAACATAATAAAGTGTTATAAGCAGGAACTTTCTGCTGGAAAATGTATTAAATTTCACCTTCTTTATCCATGCATAAACAGATTTTGGTGACCTGACCTCCTGCATTTCTTTTATGGCTAGTATAAAGCTTTGACATGTGCCAGAAATTAGGGTCATGAAGAAAGAGAGAAATAATAAAAGTGTGGGAGGACAGGTTCTCTCAATAATGCATTTTCACAGCTTTGAACATAGAAAGTAATTGCTAGTTGAGCATGGCCTTGTATTTTTAACTTCAGAATGAAACAAAGAAACAGAAAAAGGTATTACACCTTTGATGAACTCCTATTTATTTCCAATTTAGAACTCTCCCAAGTAGCAGCAAACCCAAAAACATGATCAACTTTTTTTAGTTGAGAAAACTTCCTAGTAGTCTCCCTTGTCTTTTCACAAGATCTTTTTCTTCTATTACTGTTTGGGGTTTTTTTTAGCAAACCTGTATCACAATAGCTTTTTTTTTCCCCGTAGAAAGGCAGATCTTCACTCATTGGATCTGTGTTTAAAGCCTTGCTGAAATAATTTTAGATCTTCTGTATGAGAGGAGATTTTGCATTGCAGACACCAAATCCATAAGCCAGAGAAAACAATCATGTCTACGTTAACTCTGCTGGAGTCATGCTCTTAAAAACTGAGGATTTGTTTCTCTACCACAGTAGAGGTACTATGTACGAACTTCCTCTGCAATAAATTATACAGTTCCTGTGACTTTAATGTCACCCATTAAAGGCCTAACAGTGTAGCCTTACATACCAGGTCACAACAATGTGCATCAGATAAACACATAATCAGGTGTGAGAAATATTTCTTGAATACAGAAAATTTTGAATATTTCAGATACTGATTTAAGTACTGACTAATGTAAATTGATGAATAAGATGAAAAAATTATTGATATCAATGCTGAGAAACAAAGATGTTATCATAATCAGATTGAGCCACAGGAAATCAGGGAAAAAAATTGGCCATACACTAAAGTTTAAATAAGTAGTACTGTTAGTAAACAAACATACACATGTACTCATGAGTGCAATTTCAAAGCAATTTAATATCTTTTGGCCATCAAAGAATACAAAAGCAATTTCACCCTGAAAAGTTTCCTTTCCTGAATCAATTTGCAATTTAGAATAGAGCTGACTTCATTACAATCAAAGAATGATACCTTTCTTAAAGAAAAATACAAGTACTAATCTGAGCATAATATGGCAATCATGGTATACCAGCAAGTGATAACTCCTAGATCACAAGGTTTTTTAAATCTTTGGCATATTTTCCACTTTAAAAAAAAAAAAAAAGTAATAGTTTACCATAGGAAGGAATTAAATTTTGTTCTTGAAAACAGTCGGTCATGGCATAGGTGGAGGCGTATAGATGTGAGGCAGTGGAATGTGTGTTTAATAGCTGGTGCACTGTAGCATCTGTAGAAGAGGAAATAATAAAGCCTGGGATTTTGCTTCATTTTTCAAAATGTCTGTACACTGTTACTCAGCAATAACCTCAGCTTCTTTTCCCTTTACAGCCTCACCTTTATCCATGCTGCTTCTGCTCTCCCAAACTCCCTCATAATTCCTAGCTATTCTTTCCCCTCTGTATTAATCTGCTGCTTCTGTCCTTTGGCGCTCAGCTGGAAGCTGACAGACACACAGACAACCTAACCTTTAAGAAAATGCTGCTAAAAGCAATGCCCAATAAATCACTGACTTGTGTGACATAGTATTTGGTAGGAAGCTGGGCAAAGTTCTACACACTGCACTTTGAAAGATAATCCTGTCTTGGTGAAGGAAAATTTTGTGCCACCTATTATTGTCTTGTCTATCCTTAACCTCACAGATTCCCTCATAGTTTATAATCATTAAAAAGAGATATGGGTAACTGAGTCATTCAAAAAGGCTAGGATGCACATTACTCCGCATGCAAGGTAGATTAGGGATTATTTATTTAAAATTAGATAGTGAACCTGGAAAAACAGCCTGTCAGTTCTGGAAGAACAGTCCTCTCAAATCCTACAAGGAGAAATTTCACATTCTTATAGCTGCCAGCTGTTGTAGAGTGCATTTTGGAGATGACCTATATGTGGGGCTGGCCAGGAAAATAAAGATATGGCCTGTCATCCTCTTGCCCAGTTTAGGTTATAGCCTGTGCTTTGTGCACAGAACACTGTAAAGAAGTGGCTTGTTTGCCCACAGAAAAAAACAGAAACTACAATTTATTTAGCCTAGCTTACATGACCTACCTTCCTTGCTGTCTATACACTGCAAGTGGCTTGTTGCCGAGTCAGATTCTTGAGATCTCTTCTCTAGGTTTTTTTACACCTCATCAATTGGCCCATGGGTGGTGTTCTCCTGAATGAAGTTCAGCAGAACAATTTATTTTACAAACTTCCATCACTGGGTGGTACACAAGGGTGTTTAGTGGGTAACCTTCTCTGTTGCAATGATTTCTGAATGAGGACTTGCTCCATAAAGCTAATCTTAAGAGTATGATTTGTTTCTAGAGGAAGAACTTGGAGGTGCTAATACCTGCCCATTTACCTTCTGGAAGCTCGTTGTCTTGCCCTGTGCACTGGCTTTTGGCCTCTGCATATTCTTCTACCTTGGGGCAGGGTGGAAACTGGTCATCAAACTCTGTAATGGAGTATTCGGAGAATCCCCTGCAGAAGCAGGTTTCATTTACAAACACTTTTGTTTTAAAGCCTTTTCAAGGAAACTACATAGCTAGAGCTTTCTAATTTGCATTTATCTTTTTTCTACTGGCAATACTGAGCCTCATACAGAAGCTGCCAAGCAGTCTTTGAAGGAGGAAGGGCCCAAGGCCCATTTCACAGCACTATAATATATGAATAATCCTTCATTTACATCATAATATTTCCATATGGTAAGGGATATTTTGTCACTACCTGTTATAGTAGCAACACTCCAGGGTAATCATATACACATTTTATTTTTGAAACATCTGTTGAATATTGATTTACAACATATTTGTGAGGCTTCTAACACATTTTGAGATCAGTTATCTTGATAGACTGCAAATAGTACTCTCAACAGTTGTAAATAGATAATCTCAAACACCCCTATCAGGTGATTGCTTGCCTTATATAGTGTTATCTGCCAATATCTACCTTTGGAAATAAATGCTAATTATATAAATATTTTTGCCTTATGAGTTAATATTTTTGTATTGTAATTACTTGGTAGCGGGCACTTCTTAATAGACAAGTTGCCTAAATTCAATAAAACATAGCTGCACTGGTTTCTTAAAGGCTATCTTGCTGTTCATCCAATGTGAGGGCCCTTTTTTTTTTT